>PVJS01007145.1:0-57141 GCA_004027185.1 Glis glis | reverse complement strand
GGGTGTAGCGCGGAGGTAGAACGCCCCTGTGTTCAATCCCCGGTACCGCAAAAAAAAAAAAAAAAAAAAAAAAAAAAAAGAATCCTCCAGGCCCTATCACGCCCTCAGACAACTGCAACGCCAGTGACATCTTGCTTGCTAGATCATGACAGATCTAATGCATTTCCCAAGCCACTCTTGAATTCCTCATGGTGTGAGATCTCTGAGAGATAATATGTGCTCATTGCTTGAAATCACTAGGTTTTGAAGTAAGTTTTTTGTTAGCAATAGGTAACTAACATACCAAGTATGGCTAGGTTGTTGTTATTGTTACTTTGGGTTCACAGAATTGGGTTGCTCATACGTTTGGTATCTTTTGTGTATTCACTATGCTCCATACTTGGCCCACTTTTATACATATAGTTATTTTTAATAAAGTAATAAGTGCTAAAGAACAAAGTCTCTGAAATGAGCTGGGAGCTCTAAACTATCTGCATCTAACCATATACATTATCCCACCTTATATACTTTTGTTTCTTTTTTTTTTTTTTTAGTGCTGAAGGCTGAACACAGAGACATTCTACCTCCAGGATACACCCCCAGCCCTATTTTATTTTTTATTTTTAAACAGAATCTCAGTAAATTGCTGAGGGACCTGGCTAACTTCCTAAGGCTGGCCTAGAAGCTGCAATCCTCCTGTTTCAGCCTCCTAAGTACTGGGATTACAGGTGTGCACCACCATGCCCTGCTCCCCACCTTATATTTTTGCCTATAGGTATTCTTATGTTTGTGGGTGTGTGTTTGTATGTACATTTTGGTTGCTTTTAACTTTATAAAATGTCATTATGCTCTATATAATATTTTGATATTCAATTATTTTCTTTTTTGCGGTACTGGGGATTGAACCCAGGGGCATTCTACCTCCGAGCTGCACCCCCAGCCCTATTTTGTGTTCTTTATTTTGAAACAGGGTCTCACTAAGTTGTGGAGGGCCTCACTAAGTAGCTGAGGCTAGCTATGAACCAGAATCCTCCTGTCTCAGCCTCCCGAGTACTGGGATTTCCAGTGTGCACCACCACACCTGGCTTTGATATTTAATTATTTTCCCTTAACATCATATTGTGGTTCATCTATACTGTTGCCTATAATTGCAATTCATCCATTTTGTGTCTAATTGTTGATGTTTCCAAGGTGGTCAGTAAGACATAAAATTTGGACAAATAAACCCTTATATAACAGAATTATGTAATAATGGCAGGATAAAGCATATTTAGGATATAATATAAATGAACTAGCTAGCTCTGTAAATCAAAGAATATACTGGAAACTAAGTTAGAAATTTACAAATTTTCCTTCCAATAGCATATAATAAACCATACACATATATTGCTATTATAATACAATTTATCACACACAGAGACCCCCCCACACATACATACCCTATGGGCCCCTCAGATGTTTGATGAAATAAATTATTAGAGCTCAAAGACCTGTGAAAATATATTGCTTATAAAAATCAATTGTGGGAGACTACATTGGTAACTGAATACCAAAGATTGTCCATTTCTTTAGAAATTCATGTATTTTTATGTAAATAATATTTGTTTACAGGGAATTTCTTTATTATCTTCTGTTCTCAAACACAGATGTATTAATAAAGGATTCCTATATGTAATTTCTTAATATTTACCTCAAAACTGCATGATTATAATCTAAAACATTACTTGGCAAATCTAGTTAATTATATAGGCAAATGGTGAGGATCTCTCCATCTCACCTCTCACCTTCCTAATCATTTGAAGACTGTATATTTTTGTCTTGATAGCACTTTCTGGAAGGAAATTGGCCTCATTTGTTAATTCCAAAGATAACTATAGTTTCAACTATAGTCTCAGCTAGCTGTTTCCAGATATCTTCCTGACTGGCACCAGTTAACAATAGATAGTACTGATGAAGGTTGAAATTATTTTATTTTGATATTATATTTCTCCCCAGTGACTGGAGAAGATATACTAAATCATGGAGATGTAGTATCTTACCACTCTTTAAACTAGATTTCTAATACATGTAGACTTTGGTTATGGAAAAGCCAAATTAATTTTGTACATTAAGTGAGGATTTACTTACCATTTGGCTTTCCCAGGCAATTTCCTTAGATACAACACTTTTCTCTGACTTGACATATTACACAGAATGTTGTACAAAAACTATCTATAACGCAGGAGATATTTCATTCCTAGTTCTTCGTTGAACAAATTATGTGGCTTTGAGGAATGGAAGAAAAAGAAGGATTAATGAAACAGAGCCCTCAATTATTGCATAAAGCCCAAAGCATGGAGAAGGTCAGAAAAGCATGCAGAAATTTAGCAGAATTAGTGAAAGTGGTGGGATGTACTGACAGAGGAGTCCCATTAGTCATTGACTGAGGGCTTTTATAAGAAATAGGACATAAACATTTTAGAAATGAATCCTTTCTCAAATTTCTCAGTTTTCAAAGACCTGTACACAAAACAGGAAGACTATGTGAAAGCAGAAAAGTGGGGGAGGAAGGTTGGAGTCTGTGGGTGACACGGGAGGCCACCACTGCAAACCTTGTCCTTGATGCCCTCTCTCAGCAGGATTATGATAGGTAGAGGAAGTCTGGAGAACTCTTATGTGGGGATAAGAAAAGCAGAAGCTGGCCAGGCATGGTGGTACATACCTATATAATCCCAGTACTTGGGAGGCGGAGACAGACGGATCACAGATTCAAGGCTGGCCTCAGCAACTTAATGAGACCCCATTTCCAAACTAAAAAAAAAAAAAATAGGACTGGGGATATAGCTTGGAGGTGGAATGTCCCTGGGTTCAATCCCCAGTACCAAAAGAAAAAAAAGTAGAAACTGTAATTTAAAAAGAATGAAGCACATATTTTTTCTCCCTTGTACTAGAGCTTCTATTTGGAGAAGAAGTGGACCCCTTCCTGCTAATGAAAACCTTCCCTTCCTAGAGAAAATCCTATTTGGAGCATTTGTGGTAGTCTGGGAAGGAGGTTACGGGCAGTGACTATGGGAGCCAGAGACCAGGTTTAAGTTTTGTTTAGGAGGCTGAATTGATAGAAAGTGGTGAAAGCAAGATATAGTGTAAAATAAGCCAAAAAAACTCTTTCTTTGAGCACATTGTATAATGAAGAGCTAGTTGACTTTTCTACTGTAAATGTAAAAAACAAAAGTTTCATTCATCCTCCTGTAATGATGCCAATCTAATTTGCTATTAAATTTCCATTCAAAAGCTCTATTTTGTTTAGTTACAAGGGATTTGATCCCCTTAAACTTTCCCAGGCAGTTTGTATGGAAAGGCAGTTGCTAAGGGTATTCCTAAGGGAACTTGCAAAACATTGGAAGATAAATAACCTCAGTACAATATGCAGATGAAGTAGAGGGAAGGTTTACGAATTACCTTTTGGAAGAAAATAGAAAAGATTCAGAATTCTGGGCTAGAATTGCTACTTAATTACTGATTTGCAGAGACTTAGTGAAGGTAGTTTTACATTTCCCCAAAAGGGAAGACTTCCATATGTTCCCTCTTGGGAATGAAGGTAAGAGTTATCATGGAGAGGAAGCTGCAAAGGACTGTTCATCATTCTTCCTTCCTTCTTTTCACCTCTACAGCTTTTCCTTAGAGACAACAGAGCTAAGAATAGGAAGCTCTAGGTGGCAGCTTAGAGGTCTCAAAAGTCCAAAATAAGGTTAAACTTCTGGGAAATACTTTTGGCAATTTACTTAGATTGAGTAAAAGAGGCAACGTGATACATTAGGAAAGACATGGGTTTAGGGCCAGCCAGCCACCGACTTAAAATCAAGACTCCACTGTTTATTATTGGTATGATCTTGAACAAGTTAGTCAACCTCTTCACACCTCAGTTTAATCATCTCTAAAATGGTGACTACCTATGAAACCTATGTTACATATACAGTGTAAGTTCTCAGCAAATAATCACTATTTCTCTACTATCTCTCTAAAATGGATTTGGCTAGTAATCATAGCATCCATGAGAGAGAAAGGAAAGATATTTAATCCTGGGGGTGCCCACTGTCTATAATAATCATTTGATAATTGATCAGATATTACTTTGTTGATATCTCCTTATTTGCTAATTGATAAAATGTTAGGAGTGGAAGAAGGATTAATGTTTGAGTTCTACCATTTGAAAAACAACTAAAGATCAGAATTAAAAGAAACAGAAAATAATACTAGATTATTATTACTGAGGCTTAACCTTTTAGGGATTTTTCACAGGAATACAGAGTTAGTGTTCCCACATCATAAAACTTATACTTTGATATGGTTGTCTATCAGAAGAGGAAAAAAGGTATACTTTTAAGTGTAAACTTTTACTAAATAAATATACAATATGCATTTTGTGCTATGTTTGGACTAGTTATTTTAATTATGGTATTGAATGTGTTATGACATTGCTTTCAATATTGTCTTTCACTTATTAAAAATGTACCAAGGAACCCATTAATAATTAAAATTGGTATTTATTATTTATTACATAGTAGGTTTTGCCCTAATCATACCATAACTACTACATTAGTTTAATATCAATATCTATAAGTGTATTATGTATAATAATAAGAACCATTTATTGAGCACTTACTGTGTAACACATTTTGCTAAGCATTTGATATTTTCAAAGTCTTAATGACTAAGTCTTATTAGCTAAAGAGAAGATACGATCCTCTTTTCTTGGTAAAGGAAAATTCTCCACATCCAGTCTTCTACAGCACTGAGAGAACAGAACTGTAATATCTTAACTTTAGAAAGTATCATTTACAAAAGTGTACTGTTAACTACTTTATGGATTCATGCTATATAAATAATATTGTTATATTACACAGGATAGAAAGGCTGCCTCCTAAAAGATAGCATTTGACAAATTATAAACAATAATCCAGAAGAATTAAGGGAATGAATTTGCTCTAAAATACCAAGAGAATTTAGGAAAATAAAACACATTAACCTGATTGGAATTTGGACCAATATATTTCAAAGTTGAAAATACGGTAAAGAAAGATCATCAACATGAGTAGGGAATTATCACTAATAATCCCAAAGGCAACAAACTCATGTGATACAGATATAGAGAGCAGGGTCTTCTAAAACAAAAGTAAAGCAAATATGATTAGTTCTAGCTCCTACTTTTTGACTAATCAGCGGGCACAAAAATTAGATATTTACAGATTTAAAAACAATGCAATTTTAAACAGTTGACCAATGTTACTAAATAAAATGATCCTCATTACATTTGTATTTGTGTGTGTATGGGATTAAACCCAGGAGCATTCTATCTCTGAGCTACACGCCCAGTTCTTTTTACTTTTTGATTTGAAACAGTGTCTCCCTAGGTTGCCGAGAGTCCTACTAAATAGCTAAACTGTCCTGGAACCTGCAATCCTCCCGTCTCAGTCTCCCAAGTACTGGGATTACAGGTGTGCACCATCATGACCCATTCTTCATTACATTTGAAATTCAAAAATTTAACCTGTGCCCATCCATTTCCAATCTCTCCAAATAATACATTATTTTAATTATCTCCTTCATCTGGCAAAGAAGCCAAAGAAGGTACGTGGTTCTTTCATTGTTAACTTTACTTCAGAGAGAAAAATATGATATAAACTATATGGAAAACCTTATTTTTGTGTGTCCACCACAATACTTTCATTACTAACTCCCTATTCTTTACTACTAGCCATTCAATCAGCTGCATCCCCACCAAGCTAGAAATGTTCAAGTGAAACTCATAAAATAAAGAAGATAAATGGACTCCAGAAATTCCAGTTCTTGAGAAGCTGATTACGCACAAAAGGGCTATTAAAAGTGAAAGGGTTAGTAGAAAATCTTCTGGGCTCATTTAATAGAAGAATGTTGAATTCCAAGAGATTCTTTTCTAAAGAAACCACTAACGACTTTGTAGATCCACAAAACCTAAAAGGGTGCATAATGGGCTCAAGGCTCTGCTTTGTGACTCGGTGTACTTCACCGGGATGGGCTTCCTCTTCAGAGGGTCATATATGTGAATAAGCTGACAAAGTATTCAGAAAGAGAAATGCCACATGTGTCATAGGGAAAAATTTACTTTATCTCAAGTTCTTCATTTATATACAAAGCTAACTCTAATACAAACCTTAATACATTCAGTATTGTTGTTGGTGGTTGGCCTCTAGAATGTAATTTTTCACTGACTTAAATTACTTTAAATGTATACTACACAAATCTTTTATAAAAGGATAGACTAGATGACATAACTTCTAAAGGCTGACTGGAGATTTCCTTTTAAAAGCAGTAATAATAATAGCAATGATCACCTAATAATGACAACCTAAGACATACAATGTATCAAGCACTGCCCTTAGGGCTTACATGCATTAATAAATTAATAACGCAATGAGAGCATTTGAGAACCTGTTCCAGACTAGGCAGTACACTAACTGCCACATGCACACACAAAAACAATTTTAATTATACAACACAGCTAGAAAATAAAATTGATGAGAGTAGTATGGGTGATTTTGGTAAAATTGAATAGATCCTTTCATACTTCTCTGTTTAAATCTCTCCAAACATCTCCAGCATCTACTTTTTTTTATTTTATATTTTGAAACAGGGTCCACTAAGTTATGGAGGACCTCACTAAGTAGCTGAGGCTGGCTGGGAACCTGGACCCTCCTGGCTGCACCTCCCAAGTACTGGGATTACAAGCATGTACTACCACGCCCGGCTCAGCATCTACTTTTAAAAGAAAAAAAATACTATAATAACTTTGAAAAATTATTCACAAAGACAATTCCCAATCTTTTTATAAAGTACTGATTCTTAATTTATTATGATACACAATATCCTGCATTGTTGCTGAGAAATCATTGACTAGTAGTCATAAAAACCTCAATAATAACTGAAAATAATCTTTAGATATTAACAGGCCAGGAATAGTTCTTAGAAAATGCACTGGTCTCCACCCACAGTTTTCAATGCCATCAGCTTTTATCTGTCAACACTTTCTTGTGTCATTTCTCATATTCCTAGACTAGGAAATATTAGCATCTATTTACAGAAAATATCCTGATAGTTGCTCCCACAAATACATATTCTCATGAAATCCAAGAAGACATGAATGAGAATCAGTATTTTTGTGTGTGTGTGATACTGGGGATTAAACTCAGGGGCATTCTACCTCAAAACTACACCCCTAGTCCTATTTTACTCTTTTATTTTGAAACAGGGTCTCAATAAGTTGTGGAGGACCTCACTAAGTGGCTGAGGCTGGCCTTGAACCTGTGATCCTCCTGTCTCAGCCTCCCAAGTACTGGGATTACAAGTGTATGCCACCACGCCTAGCTGAGAATCAGTATTTTGAGGACCTTCCACTTGTCATCGTTGTCATTGTCTTCCTATCACTATTATAAGAATTATTATTACTATTCTATTGTTAGGTTGCTACCTATTTCCAGTAGTCTTTTTATGTAGGCCTTGGATATAAATATCAGTTGATCACTTGTTATTTTCATGGTCATTTTATTTTAACCATACATGCTTTTAATTTCCTGAGTATCTTAAGCTCTCTGTGTGCAAACAAATATATTCTTCTTTGCCAACACAGTTATGTAGTTGGAGTCAAATTCCATTAAAATATGAGGTAAATTAGTACATTATTAACATTTTAAAAATTAAGCAGTATACATGATAGGCATAGGAGGTAAGACGTAGTCAGGCCTTCAGAACTTCCGATACGTCATTTAAAAACATCATTTATCATTTTGATAAAGCTGAGGTCAAGTTTCTAAAAATGCAACTTGTTAAAAGCAGGAATAAATGAATGAGGGATGAGTCAGCTCGTTTGATGGAAAGGGTATTAAAAAATACTTCAAAAGCATACCACATGACTTGGTAAATATTCAGCGTATCAAAATGTAGTTGCCATCTGGCATTGATAGACTGGGCTAAAACGTGTGTTAAAAAAACAAGAAAGGAAATAACTCAGCCAGGTTAATGTGCTCATGTCTACATTTTATAATTCAGGTATAAAGTGCTTTAATAAATATTCACTATGAATGAAAGGCTCCATTACAGTCAGACTTGGGCAATATTTGTTGGGGGTAAGTAGGGAGGAGTGAAATAAGTTAAGACCTGATGGTTAAAAGACCTAAATAAGCTAAAAGCATTAAAAAGGGAGGTTTTAGGTTCAGCAGAATTCTCAGTCTTAGTACTGCCAGAACACCAGCTCTACAGTCAAACACAGGTAAGTGGTAAGCTCACATTTGGGAAGAAACTGAAATCTTTCCTATTTTCAGTTCTGAATATTCAATTATTCTTTTCTTTGGCTATGACTACTTAGAAGTGTAGAGAAAACCAGGCAATAAACAAAACCACTGGTTAGACAGTAGAAATAAGGAGAAGGAAAAAATTTAAAGTCCTGACATTTTATGAAAGTTTTAAGCTGGAGTTTGCTATTAACTTTGCAAACAGTAATCAAACAAAAAGTAAATGTGAAGGACTCCTTCTTTCCCTATTGCTCAAGAAATGAAGCATATTTAGAAACAAATACTGTCATTCAAGACAGAGAAAACGGGACATGATCAGTGAAAACTTGCCTGAAGCAGCAGTGTGATGCTATCCAAGGCCACCATCTCTGGGCTTGTTGTTAGGTATTTCTTTCCTTAATACTGAATATCCTCTGAATTTACAAATCCTACAATTTATGTTCTATCACATCTCTTGGAATCAGAGCCATAGGCAGAAAAACAAAAGTTTTAACACAGCTTTGAAGGTTAATTAGGACAGGGTCCAGAGAAACTGTTAGCAAAATGGATGAAACACTTCAGATGAGAGTTGATTAGGGTCAAACATGCATTAAACAAACAAAAAAATCTCCTCAAACATTTATCATTTCTTCATGCTGAAAATGTCCAAAATTCATTCTTCTAGTTTTTCTGAAATATATAATAATTATCAATGTCTACAGTCACCCCACTGTGCAATAGAACCCCACAACTTGTTTCTCCTAACTGTAGCTTAGCACCCATTTACCAACCTTTTCCTATCCCTCTCTCCCTCTACTTTCTCCAGCCTCTAGTAATCACTATTCTACTCTGAACTTGTATGAGATCTTTTTTTTAGATTACACATATGAATGGAATAATGCAGTATTTTTCTTCTGTACCTGGATTATTTCACTTAACATAAGGTCCTCCAGTCCCATCCATGTTGTCACAAATTACATGATTTCATTCTTTTTTTAAGACTGAATAGTACTCTATTGTGTATGTATCCATTTTTTTAATTCATTCATCAGTTGATGGACTTTGGGTTGTTTACATTTCTTTTTGTGTGTGTGTGTGTGTGTGTGTGTGTGTGTGTGTGTGGTACCAGGGATTGAACCCAGGGGCATTCTACCTCCGAGCTCCAGCCCCAACCCTATTCTTGGCTGTTGTGAATAGTGCTGTAATAAACACAGGAGTGTAGATGTCTCTTCCACATACTGATTTCATTTCTTTTGGATGTATACCCAGTGGTGGATCATGTGGTATTTCATACTGTTTTCCATTATGTCTGTACTCATTTACATTCCCCCAACAGTGTATAAAGGTTTCCTTTTCTTCACATCCTTGCCAGCACGTGGTATCTTTAGTCTTTTGATAACAGCCGTTCTTACTGGGGTGAGGTGAGATCTCATTGTGGTTTGATTTGCATCTCCCTGATGATTAGTTATGTTGAACATTTTTCGTATACCTGTTTGCCACTTTAATGTTTTCTCTTGAGAAAAATCTGTTTATTGTCCATTTTTAAATTGGATTGGTTTTTTGCCATTGAGGTCTTAGAGTTCCTTATATATTGTAAATATAACCCCTTGTCAGATGCACAGTCTGCAAACATTTTCTTCCATTCTTTAGGTTCCTCTTTACTCTGTTGATTATTTCATTTGTTGTGCAGAAATGTTTTTGGTTTGATGTAATCCCATTTGTTTATTTTTGCTTTTGTTTTCTGAAATTCATATATTTTAAAGTGTACAATATAAAGAAATTTTAATTGTACACACCCATATAACCAACACACTAGTAGAGATATAGAAGGTTCCTTTGTGCTCCTTCTTGTCAATTCTCACCTTCCATAAATGACCAATATTCTGATTTTGATCACCATAGATTAGTAAGTAGAATGACCAATGTATATTTTTTGTGCCCTGGCTCCTTTTGCACATGTTTCTGAATTTGTCTATATTGTTGTGTATATCATATTCTCTGGTGTTTTGTTTGCTTATTAGTATCTTATTATATAATATACCACAATTCATGTATCCATTTTCCACATTTGTGTGCTTCTAGTTTTAGGCAATTATTTATAAAGTCACCATAAACATTCCTATACAAGTCTTTTGAAGGGCATATTTTTCATATCATCTTGGTAAATACCTAGGAATGTGATTATCTAATCATAAGGTTGGTATATGTTTAACTTTATAAGAGATTGACCCAGTGTTCCAAAGTGGTTGTACCACTTCACATTCTTACTAGCAAATGAAAGAGAGTCCCAAATATTCTACATCCTTGCCAACACTTGAATGTGTCAGTCATTTTTATTTGAGTCAACCTAGTAAGTATAAACTTTAATTACACTGCGGTTCTACTTTGAATTTCCATGATGTCTAATGATGCTGAGTACCTTTTTGAGTTTCTGGGCCATTCTTAGATCTTCAATTCTGAAGTGTCTACTCAAGTCTTTTGCCCATTTTTAAAATTTGATTTGTATATTGGTTCATTATTTGTAGGCACTTCTTATATATTCTGAACTTGAATCTTTTGTTGATATGTATATTGAAAAATATTTTCGCCTAGTTGTTTGCTTACCTTTTCATTTTCTTAACAATATCTTGATAAATAGAAATTTTTAATCTGGATGCAATCTGATTTATCAGTTTTTTCTTTTATGTTTAGTGTTTTCTGTGTCCTCTCTAAACAATCTCTCCCTACTTCAAGGGCATGAGATTTATTTTCTATGTGTTCTTTTAGAAATATTATAATCTCAGTTTTATGTAGGTATTTTTCCTATCTCAAATTTAAGTTAGGATATAGTGGAGATACAGGCCAAAGTCCATTTTTTTCTATATGTTTAGTTGGTCCAACATCATTTGTTGAAAATATTTTCCTTTTTCCAATAAATTCCTTTGGCACCTCTGCTTATATCAATTCACTATATATTTGGACTTGCTATTTGAACTCTATTCTACAACAATGACCTATTTTTGGGTGGAGGGAAGTGAGGTTTGGTGTGATGCTGTCCTTATTACTGTATATTTATAGAAGGTCTTGAAATTAGATGGTATAAATCCTTCAACTTTGTTCTTTTTCTAGGTTCTTTGCAATTCCATATAAATATCAAAATCATCTTGATAATTTCTCTAAAAATTAGAAAAAACTGTTGAGATTTTGACTGAAAATGTGTTGAATCTATAGATCAATTTGGGAAGAAATGATACCTAAATATATTGCATTCTCAATGAATAATGGATATTTAAGTCCTTTTTAGTTTTGAATGCAGAGCCCCTATATTTCTTTCTTTTTTTTTTTTTTGGCGGTACCAGGGATTGAACCCAGGGGCGTTCTACCTCCGAGCTACACCCCGGCCCTATTTTTTATACTTTATTTTGAAACAGGGTCTCACGAAGTTGCGGAGGGCCTCACTAAGTAGCTGAGGCCGGCCGTGAACCCAGATCCTCCGGTCTCAGCCTCCCAAGTACTGGGATTACAAGCTTGTGCCACCATGCCCGGTGAGCCCCGATATTTCTTTGTCAAACTTATTACTAAGTATTTCATATTTTTATGCTATTGTAAAATGACTTAAATTTCATTATTTGCCTAGTGGTTAAAAAATACAATCATTTTGTATATTGATCCTGTGATCTTTCTAAATGCATTTATTAGCTCTAGTAGTTGGCTTTATATATCCCTTAAGATTTTCTAATGTAAACATCATGGAATATGTGAATAAAGACATTTTTACTCCTTCCTTTCCTATATTTATACCTTTAATTTATTTTCTTCACCTTATTGCTCTGTCTAGGATCTTTAGAACAATGCTGAATAGAAGTAGTAAGAATAGATATCCTTGCACTGTACTGTATCTTAGGAGGAAAGCATTCAGTCTTTCATCATTAAGTATGATATTAATTATAGGTTTTCATAGAAGCCCTTCATCAGATTGAGAAAGTTTCCATATATTCCAATTTTCTAAGAGTTATTATGAATGCCTTTTAATTTTTTCAAATGCCTTCCCCACATCTATTGAGATCATATTTTTTTCTTTTATTCTAGTAATATGGTGAATTTACACTGACTTATTTTCAAGTGTTAAGCCACACTTGCATTCCTGAGATGAATCCCATGTGATCATGGGGTATTACTCTTTTTATATATTCCTGCATTATTTCTTTTGCTAATAATTTGTTAAAGATTATTGTACCTAGAACTATGAGGGATACTGGCCTATAATTTTCTTTCTTTGTAATATCTGTCAAATTTTGCTAATAAGATTATGCTGATTTCATAAAACAAGTCAGGAAGTGTTTTCACCCCCTATATTTTCTGAAAAAGTTCTTGTAGGAATAGTATTATTTCCTTCTTAAATGTTTTATGTAATTCTCCAGGGAAACTATCTGGGCCTAGGCCTTTCTTTTTAGAAATGTTTTTGATAGCCAGGCGTGGTGGTGCACGCTTGTAATCCCAGTACTTGGGAGGCTGAGACATGAGGATCGCAGGTTCGCAGCCAGCCTCAGCTACTTAGTGAGGCCCTCCACAACTTAGTGAGACCCTGTTTCAAAATAAAGAATAAAAAATAGGACTGGGGGTGTAGCTTGGAGGTAGAATGCCCCTGGATTCAATCCCCAGTACTGCAAAAAAAATGTATTTGATAACAATTTCAATTTCTTTATTCTTAATTTAGATTTTCTGTGTTTACTATATCTGGTTTAAAATATGTTTTAAAAGGGATTTATTTGATCAACATTGTTGAAATTATTACTATGAAATTTTCATAATATTCTTGTTATCCTTTAGTATTTGTATGATTGGAATTGTAATGCTGTCCACTTTCATTACCGATATTGGTACTCTGTATTTTTTTTCTTGGTCTTTATGTTAGAGGTTTATTAATTGCACTAATCTTTTCAAATAAGCAAGTTTTGCCTTAGATAACCCTTTTTAGTGCTTGTTTTTTATTTAATGGATTTCTGCTTTTGCTATTTATGTCCTTTTTTGTATTACTTTGGGGGTTAAAATATTATTTTAAAAATTTTCTTAAAGTAGAAACCTATGTCATTAATTTTAAATCTTTCCTCCGTCTTCTGATTTAGGATGAGAAGCTCTAATTTCCTTCTAGTCAACTCTTTAGCCCATTTCACAAATTTCAACATATTGTACTTTCATATAGTTCATTCCATAAATTTCAATATATTGCATAACTTAATTTAGCATATTTTGTAATTTTTCTCTTGACCTTTTAACCATGATGTATTTAGTAGCTTGATGTTTGATTTCTAAGTGGTCTTTTTCTAGTTATTTTATTGTTTCTAGAATTTCTAATTTAATTACATTATAATCAGGGAACATATTTTATAGTATGTCAATCATGTGAAAATATTAGAAAAATCATTTTATTGTTCAGACTCTCACCTACTTTTAAAAATTTCCATGTGGTGGTATAAAAATGTATATTCTGAGGTGGGAATAGTGTTCTATAAATGTCAAGTAGGTCGAGGTGGTTTTTGATGCTTTTAATATCTTGCGTATCTTTGCTGATTTTCTGTCTACTTGTTCTATCAAGTACTAGGACAAGGACATTAAAATTACCAATTTTTATTGTGCATTTTACTATTTCTGTAGTTTTCAGTCATTTTGTACCTGCATGTTTTTGGCTTATGTGTTCATAAAGATTTGACACATATAATTATAAAAAAATTCCTCTTTATCTCTAATAATACTTCTTGTAGGCTGCTCTGTATAATGTTAATATTGCCAATCCAGCTTTTGCATGCTTACTATTTGCATTTTATATATCTTTGCATCCTTTTTATCTCAAAATATCCATGTCATTATATTTAAAATGCATTTCTTGTAGATTTCTTGTAGATAATTAAGACCTGCTTTTTTTTTTATTTAGTCGGATAATCTCTGTGCTCTGATTGAAGCATTTAGACCATTTACATTGAATGAAATTAATGCTATGGTTGGGATTAAATTTACCATTTCCTTATTAGCTGTTTTAAAGTTTTTTTTCTCTTTGTATTTCTTTCCTTTTTTGACAGGTCAAATTAAAATTTTATTATTCCAATTCAATCTACTATTGGTTTTTGATTTCACATTTTCATCTTATGTTTTAGCTGGTGTTCTAGGGATTGCTATATGCCTCTTTAACTTATCAGTGTACTTAAAGTTAGTAATTTTCCACTTCATTAAATATATCTTATAAGAGTATAATTTTATTTATTATCATCCTGGTCTTTTTATATATTTTATACCTGTAAGTATTACAGACCCATGATAAAATGTGATTAGTCAGTTTTTCTTTTAAAGAAATTAAAGGAATAAAAAAGATACTCTTTTACAAGTACATTTAGTTGTTTGAAATTTTTAGTGCTCTTCATTCTTTCTTTAAAACCAAGTTTCCATCTGTATCATTTCCCTTTAACCTCAGGCTCTACCTTTCACATTTGTTGCAGTTCTGCTGACAACAGGAAATGGTTTGTTACTTTATTATTGGAGGATATCTCTGCTGTATATACAGTTCTTGAGCAGTTGTTTTTATTTTCTACCATTTAAAAATGGCATTTCATTTCTGATGAGGGATCAGTTGGTCTTTATTAATTGTTTCCCTATAGGCAATATTTTTCCCATCCCTATGGCAGCTTTTGAAATCTTTCACTGTTTGTTTGATGTTTGATCTACAAAAGTTCAAACACAATGTCTGTGTGATTTTTTAATTTTTTCTTTTCATGAAATTTTGTACATTTTCAGCTATGATTTCCTCAAATATAATTTCTGTCCCATTTTTCTATTGCTACCTATAATCTACTATTTAGTATCTCCAACAAATTATTTTTATTCCAGATACTTTACTTTAACATTTTATTTTTAATAATTTCATGTATCTTCTTCTGAGACATTCAAAGTATATTATATTCTTTAATATTTTTCTTCAAATCCCTCTGAACATTTTTCACTCATTTTTATCTCTGTTCTTTACATTATTTTTTACTGGACTGTATTTACATTTAATGACATTTCCTTTTATCCTGTCTAATCTTTCTTTTTAAGCCTCTTTGATGATTTTTTTTAATATTGCAGATATTATACCTTAAGTTTTTGGTTCTTTTTTTTTTTTTTTGCAGTACCGGGGATTGAACCCAGGGGCGTTCTACCTCTGTGCCACACCCCTGGCCCTATTTTTTATACTTTATTTTGAAACCGGGTCTCACGAAGTTGCGGAGGGCCTCACTAAGTAGAGAGAGAGACAGAGAGAGAGAGAGACAGAGAGAGAGAGAGAGCTGAGGCTGGCCGCGAACCCGGATCCTCCGGTCTCCGCCTCCCAAAGTACTGGGATTACAAGCGTGCGCCACCATGCCCGGCTTTTTTGGTTCTTTTTAATAGTTTCCATTTTTCTGCTTATTTTCTCATCTGTTACTACATTATAACCATATTTTCTTTAAGTCCTGAATATAGTTAAAAATTTTTGCCTTAAAGTCCTTTTCTGCTAATTTCAACCTCTGGATCATCAAGGGATCTATTTTTATTAACTGCTATATATTTTTTTCATTAGAGGTCACATTATCCTATATCCACCACCAGTACTTAATTATATTTGCTTTTTAAATATGCATTTATTGGTGCATTGTAATTATACATTTTGATACACGTCAGGGTAGCAACATTATACATGCACACATTACTCATTTAGCCCTCCCTCCAATCCCACCCTATTCCCTCCCTCTTCCCTCCCTTTTGTGCTCCGCATAGTGATTGAGTCTTATAAGTTTGTCAGACTCAACTAAAAGGCTCATAGAACTGATCAACAAATTCAGCAAAGTGTCTGGATACAAAATCAATCTTAAAAAGTCAGAAACTTTTCTGTATGCCAACCATAAATCCACTGAAAAAGAAATCCAGAAGACATTTCCACTCACGATATCCCCCAAAACAATAAAATACTTGGGAATAAACCTAACCAAGGAGGTAAAAGACCTCTACAAGGAAAACTATAAAACATTGAAAAAAGAAATTGAAGAGGATCTTAGAAGATGGAAAGATCTCTCATGCTCTTGGGTAGGCAGAATAAATATCATAAAAATGGCCATTCTTCCAGAAGTGCTCTACAGATTCAATGCAATACCCATTAAATAACCAAAGTCATTCTTCACTGACATAGAAAAATCAGTCTTTAAATTCATTTGGAATAACAAAAAACCCAGAATAGCCAAAGTAGTTCTCAGCAACAAGAACCATGCAGGAGGCATCATAATACCTGACTTCAAACTATACTACAAAGCCATAGTAATTAAAACAGCATGGTATTGGCACAAAGGCAGACACATAGACCTATGGAGCAGAATAGAGGACTCCGAAACAAACCCACACACCTACAGCCAATTGATTTTTGAATTATATTTGAACATTGCATATGATAAGTCATATAGAATCTATATTATATTTTCTGATATAATATATTTTTATTCTAGTAGATAATTAAATTACTGCTTGAACATTTCAACATTGTGGCAACTTGGTTTCATGTTTCAGTTTTGTCCCTCTTTCTAAAATTAATTTCTTAGTCCTGGGCCATCCTCTATCTTTCTAAGGTATAGCCCTTCTAAATTTTAGGTAAAGCCTTGAAACATTTATCAAACCCTTGTAACTTAGTAAAACTCAAACTCCTACCCTTGTCTCTCTTTGTCTAATATACTTGTACAGTACTTTTAGCCTTCTAATTGTTCCTTTTCTCCAGGCCATCACAGTACTTAGAAACTGATTTGGAAAATTATGTTAGAATCAAAGTGTCTATAGGTCTTCCTCTCACAATTGACTGCATGTTCCTTATGAGAAAACATTTTTTATATAAACAAATCATTCAAAATGCATAGGAAAGTGCTATGTATTCTACTTCCTAAATATGGCCAAGAAATGTTTGCATAATTAAATCAAACTGAATAATCTATATGAATGGTACAAAACAATCATAAATAACGAAAACTGCCTTAAGGAACTTGCTTGGGAGATTGGTAGCATGTGATATTTCCAGTTATGATATAGGCACACAACATGTGGTAAAGAAATATGAAGAAAATGGGTGGCTCCCTCCTCACCATTTTTCAGGCCTATTCTTAAGACAAGTGTTTGCTAAATAACTTCTACAATTTTTATCAGTTATAAAACAGATACAGCCGGGCATGGTGGCGCATGCTTGTAATCCCGGTACTTGGGAGGCTGAGACCGGAGGATCGCAGGTTCATAGTCAGCCTCAGCTACTTAGCTAAGCTACTTAGTGAGGCCCTCTGTAACTTAGTGACACCCTGTTTCAAAATAAAGAATAAAAAATAGGACTGGGAGTGTAGCTCGGAGGTAGAATGCCCCTGGGTTCCATCCTCAGAACCGCAAAAAACAAAAACAAAAACAGATACTATCACAATCTAATTTTATAGATCGCAAAACTACAACGTAACCCAGGTGGTTAAGATTCCAGTCAATTTCCAGCCGTTCCCTGTAACTGCCTGCACGGAGTGAGCTCACGCCCATCCATAGCACTCATCACTTGTTCTAACAGTATGCAGCTCCTATTAGTGTCATTCCCATCTCTCACATTAGAAACTGCTTTCTCTGCCTTGTCAGCTTGCTCTCCATCCTTCCCATGCAACTCTTGCTCATTTGATGGGGCAGCAGCAAAATGGAGACCAAAGCATGAAGCAGCGAGTCACCAAAACTACTTCTGGAATCAATGAATCTGAAACAGCCAGCCCAGTTCTGACCATTCCTCTTGCCCTTTAGAATTCAGTTTCAAATTCATGTCTCCCAGAGAGCCTCTACTGTTTAACCTGGAACCACCTACCACTCCACTGGGCCAATTACCATAGTAAACTTGTCTAACAGACCAAATATTAATTATTTGCTTTTATGTCTCAACATTCTGGGTGTGGAAAACAAATGAAAAGCAAAACAAGGTCTTTAGCTACAGGCGTATCACACTTAGGTCGGGGAGATTCTTCCCCATATGGTGGATAAACATCCCATTTACCAACCTCTATGTATGCATATATTCTGATATGTTGTTTTGCTTTATTCCTTCTTTGTAATGATTTCATGATATTCATCTCAAGAATCTAACTGACTTCCTATTGGTTTCCAACCCTTCACCCCTGAGAACTCCTGGGGGGGACTAGAGCCCCTTGGCTCCTGGCAGTGTTCCTGACTATCAAGTCCTTCTGAACTCAGTCTTCTCTGCCTTATCCAACCTTCCTCGCTCAGCTTGTAATCGACTTAACTTTTAAAGTCTTTGTACACATTAGGTAATATTTGTCCTCTGAACTCCCAGGGGGCAGTGGTAACTGCCCAACGAGGAAGCCCTACCCTTCATTATTCAGCAACAGCTTGAAGAGTATTCTAATTCTAACCTTCCGCCCTCTGACAGGCCAGCTGCATCAAAGGCTGTGTTCCCCTGTTTGTTTGTTTTTTTCCTGAAGCAGAATCACCATTTCAAACTAAATCATCTGTTAGGAAAGTAAGGACTTTAGGTCCAAATTTTTTAAACCTGTCTCTTCTGTGAACCACAGCAAATCCAAACTGGATTATGCCTGATGTTAGAGTTAGGACTCATGTGTTCCCTTTTTCTCTATCCTCTGGATCCCTGCATGCTGTTCAGGGGAAGTTGCTGGCTTCTGAACTGACGGTTTGAAAATGAAGGCATTTTTCTTTTAGGGAGAATAGTCCTTCAGTGATTTAAACAACGAGGCTTGTGATCAAAATAATTCATAAAGGAAAAGATTTATGAAGTGACTTCACTAGCACACAATGCATTTTTTAAACTTTGTTTTTTAAATAAATCTGTCAGTACACAAGCCAAGACAACACATCTGAATGCAATATCAGTGGACACACCCTGAATCTCTTCTCCTTTGCTTGCCCAAGACTGGTAGAAAAGGGAAATGCTTCTCGTTGTCTTTTTTTATTAAATATTACTTTGAAAATTTTTAAAATGCTAGTTCCATGAAAAGACTTTTAAAAACTGTGCATACTAGCATTTCATACAGGAAAACCTGCCTCTAAGAAATTCATTTTCCGTCTACCGCTTGTGCTTGTTTGAAAAAATAAAAAAGAAATAAAGAAGCCTAACTTATAATGAATCCCTCTGGCATGAGGGAGCCCGTTCTAATCTCCCTCTATCGGGTTTGAGTGATAGTTCTGCTCAATGAGTATTGACAGGGCCGTCCTGTTTCTCAGGCTTTCGTTTCCCTTAGTTGGAGAAGGATACAGTGCATTTTCACATTCTCAAAGTCTGCAGTTGTTTTTATATAAGAAGCAATTTGCTTGGGTCACGTCAGGTCGAATGGGATGCCTGCCCAGCTCTTGGTTTTAAAGGAAAAACATACAGAAAGACACAAAAACACAGCAGTTTCCTTCATTAAATTCCACTCTACCTGCCATGGGCTTCTAGCCACAATGGAATTTCCCACCCTGGCCTAGCCTAGCCTAACTTATTTTTAGGGATTTTTTTCCCCCTTTAAATCTTATGAGCTTTCTTTCAAGTGAACTTTGAGGTAAGGTTTATTAAATGATAGAGTAATTGCCTGGTCTAAAAAGAATCAAACATAAGAAACAAATGCCTAGTGACCTTCCACAATATTGCTGGATATTCACCCCTTGCATAACAGCCTTTCAAAAAACAGTTCATAAGCAGCACAGCATCACAGGTCATGTCATTTAAAATCAAAACCTGCATCATGAAAAGCATCAGGAACAGCATCTTTTCAGTAGTACCCTCTACTTACCTACTTGCACTGGATAGAGAGAATTTTAAAGAAATAAAGGAAATTGAATAAATAAACAAGAAAATAGAGGGGAAAGAGGGCAGAGGGGAGGAGGAGGAGGAGGAGGAGGAGGAGGAGGAGGAGAGGAGGGAGAAAGCTTGCGCTTTTGGACCTCTCTCTCCTGAAAGCCATTTATGTTTTTGCCCATTGCCTAGGGGCAGCTGATTTAATCAGGATTGTTCATGTGAATTATCTAAACTATGAAAAGCAATAGGGAGAACTTCCCAAGAAATCCAGACCGGGTCTCCTACAAAATACTTGGTTTGGGGCCTGGAGTTAAGTAAACTGCACACATTGTACTCAGGGTACTAAGAAAAGTGGCTCAGTGCCTCTATAATTCTTTGTCCCTTTGATCTACTTCAACATTTGGTGTCTCTTGGCATTAGGAAAGCTCATGAAATGACCCTGCCTAGTTAACTGATTCATGGTCTAGGGACAAAAAGAAAAGGAAAAAAGTAAGAAAGGAAAAAAAGAAAGTCTAATAATGAGGGGGGAAAATGTACCTTCTTGCTATCTTTGCTCAGCATAGATGGAAGGATATATTTGGGATGTGAATCCCACCCTCTCCACATTTAGTAATAGCCTTGTCAAAGCCAAATTGAGGCCTAATGTCAACCAACTCTCTTTTAAAATATATCATGTTGGCTCCCTCCCTCATTATTTTCAAGCGGAATTTTGTATAATCTCCCTTCAAATGAAGTTTACTTTTTAGGCATGTCATTTGCTCTTAACACTCTTACTCTCTTTCTCCCCTTTCAGCTTCTCCTGAAACTCCTGACTCCTTGTTAAAGTTGATTGTCAAAGCAGCTATTCCTTTAGCATCACAGCACATTTATCAACCCAAGATTAGCTCACTCTGTCTGGCTTCCAAAGCTGTTTGCTGCTTGAGACCATTTCATGAGTTCGTCCACTCATGTGAATAAATAAATGTTTGCCTATAATGTGAAGTTGGGAAAGGAAAGAGAAGCTACATGTAGCAAATTCTGTGGAGGCAAAAATTACTGTCATATTATGGGTGAGTTTTGTTCATAGATGCTGCCTTGATTCCACTCTACCCACGATGGGCTTCTCACCACAGTGGGGCGGCTACACGGATTTCCTGGATGCCACCCTTGCGTATGTTATGGCTTCATCTTAGATACAAAGGCTTGCTTTTTAAGTGGGTGCTGTTTTCCTCCAGAAAAACCAAGTGGTTTACTCTGACATTTAACTGTGATATAGTGATTTTTAGAATTCTTCCTAACTTGAAAGTAAATGTTCATGAGACTGAACTTGTATCTAGATAATTAACCCGAGAGTTTTAGAAGTTCCCTGAGACTGCATATGATCTCTCATAATCCCTTGCAAAGCCTGAGATTTTGAACCACTATCTAGTTTGTTTTTGTGCTGGTAAGGAGTAAAGCAACATCATTACTTACAGCGATCCCCCCCCCCAACAAGGACTGAGATGGGGCACAAGGAAACCTTTAGTATACTTTAGGTAGAACATTAGGATGAATACTGGAATCAAAGAGCTAAGAGCCTGTAAATATACCAACTTCATGAAGGAGAACTGGACTAAATAATATTGGAGTTTAGGAACAAGAGTAGAGCTTTACCAGTCTGTTACCATACAGCCAATCAGTATAATAAAAATAACCAGAAAGCTCCCTTAGTAGAAAGGGAGGTATTTTTGTGTACAATTCTTCTTGGAACTGTATTTGAACTGGATCACTAGGGAATAGTTCTCATAGGTCTATTATTCACTCTTCTTCCCAACACACACATTCTCACACATGCATACATAGTACTAGCCTATGCCTAATGCTAAATGGCATCTCTGAGCCACTTACAGCTGCTTTATATCTACAACATAAAGGGGGATAAAAGTGAGAAAACTGGGGTAGCCAAAGATTTTGTGTAATATTGCAAAAAAAGAAAAGAGGCTTAGAGTAAATAAAAGGTAAATGGATAGTGGTGAGTACAGAGAACAAATCAGGATTCCTGTATTATGAGTACTCTTGCCTAGCACCCTCACAAATGATTTGTTCATCCCAAGGTTTTGCAGTATGCCTGGCATACAGTAGTAGATCAATTAACTTTTGCTGAATAAGTGAAAGAATAACCTGGAACAAGGAGTGTAAAATGAATGATCCAAGCATTTTAACGTTTCTGAGTAGGGAAAAGCTGAACGGATAAGGCACAGTATTTGTCTAGGTGTGTAGAAAGGCGGCAATATAAATATGGACAACCAAAACACTGAAATACATGAAAATGATAGTTGGAAATCTTACCAGAAAAGGAATTCAAAGCCCACTGGGTTCTTTTAGGTAAAAAGCCCTTCAAAATGTTTTGCCATCATTAGGGGAAGTAATGAAAATAAAATGTACACTTCCTTTATATTAGACCTTTGCATTCA
Source organism: Glis glis (assembly GCA_004027185.1). Classification (NCBI taxonomy): domain Eukaryota; kingdom Metazoa; phylum Chordata; class Mammalia; order Rodentia; family Gliridae; genus Glis; species Glis glis. The sequence continues at coordinate 34,660 of PVJS01007145.1, read as the reverse complement.
TCTGTATTAGGGTACCATTTTCCTGTAATATAACATATTATTTTGTAATATCATAACAATTCACTGAACAGGAGAAAATGCAAATGAACATGATCCATGGTGGTTAATAAATGTTACTTAACAGACATCATATTGCCATGTCTTAGCACTGACAGCTATAGCAGCTTCCCAATAAGTCCAATTTTCCCCACATTCTGAGCTTATGGACTAGTGATCTTGTAACTGTGGGCATTTACATTCATTTATCCATCCAACAAACTTTCACTGAGTGCCTCCTCCAGCTGAACTGGACCGGTCTGGTAAGCTTACATTAGATGCTTCAGATACTGTTGCTCTTCTCAATAGATCCCTGTTCCGTGGATTCTCCGATTTTCACTGGGTGTTATCTACCATGACCATACATCCACATCCCTGATCCTATCTCCTTTCTACCCACTTGCCCTGATGTACTTCTCTTCACCCTATGTCTGTCTCCCTGAGAGGAGGAAAGAGGCTGCACTGTTCTTAGCAGCAGGCACATTGCTCTCTGAAGTGGAGATACACCAGCTCCCAACCATTGTCTTGTTGAAAACATATAATGTACTTTCCACAATCAGGAAATGATTTGATTCTCCCATCTCAGTAGAAATATTACAAGCTAACAGTAGTTCTTCTGTTATAAATCACAATATTTCTATAATGTCACAAAAGAATTTTAAGATAGACCTGTGAGGTTTTCTTCCTACAAGTTTCCTATTTCCTTAGAATATATATCTAGTTAACTCACCTGGCAACAATGAAGATTATCTACTTCTTTTTGTATGCAAACAGAAAAACATGTGATCTTTGCTTATGAAAACTTTGGGTAAGTGGTGATAGGTTTCAAAACCTTTTTCTTATTTGGCAACCATGGCTCAGTTATCAGGAACTCCACGTTCAGAATCTGAGAACATTGATTCCGTAATCCTGTGATTTTACACATGGTAGAGATTGGTAAACTGTGGAAGACTTAAAAGAGGAGGCAGTGTTCTCTTCATTTGTAAGAAAATGGCAGATATATTAAAAGGGTTTTAGAGTACCTGGAATATATGATAAACCCCTTCCTTTCTTTCTTTTTCTTTTCTTTTTTTATCTTTTTTTGTACTTGGGAATTCTTTTTCACAGCTTACCAAGAAGTTCTCTTTAGAAATGGGGCAGACTCTGGAAAATGTGGTGTCTCATTTCTATGAGTGAAATCCCATAGAACAATTCTTTGCTGAGAGATACATTACCAATACCTTTTCTTGTGAGATGCACATTATAAAAATTGATATTGGCCAGAGAAGATAATTAAAAATTGTCCAAAAGCAATCTAAGCTCCTGTGATATTCTAGATTACATGTGAAATGTATAAATGAGTAAAATGAAAAGTTCTGCATTTTTTAAAAGCTGCATCAGAATTTCCCTCCTAAACTGTAACCTTTCCTATGAAAATGTATATAAAATGTTATTTTGCTAGGTTCCTTAATAAACATGGCACAACCATAAACAAAATAATTTTTAAAAGAATGAGTCAAAATAAATAATTTTATTATTTCTTAAAACATGGTGTGATTAGCTTTGAGGATAACCAGTGAATTGAATCAACTTTTCTAATATGAACCAAAATGTGATCTAATTGCAGGCCATGAAAACTGCACAAATTTGGAAAGAAATGGGTCTATCCTATACTTCCCAAACTGCCCAGTCCTCTGCTTCTCTTCTACCACATATTAAGGACAGCCTGACTTCCAACCAACAAGTTAGAGAATTGAATGAGATATCATTTATCATTATGTTAAAAATTATGAATAATCAAAAAAGGTGACATGAAAGCATTAGTGGATATTATCAGGTCATAAATTAAAATTAAATCTAAAGGCATTATTTATCTATTAGCTAATATTAATGCTTAGAAAATTATAACTATAATTTTCAAGATGCTCTTTAACTATGATATTCCAGTTCTAGGAATTTTTTAGTGGGCATATTATTTAAGAATGCTGAGAAATAATACTTATTTTTGAAAGAAAATGATGAAATTTGATTATCTAAGTTCGTATGTTTCCTGGAAAAGTGTTTAATTAGAGGTAGCACTATCTGACTGCTAATGAAGAGTAGGCATCATCTATTGCAGGCCAATCATGCTCCTGAGCAAAATAATATTCTCTCAAGCCTCAAATGGAAATAGGGATTATCAAATACTTTGAGACTCTCTGAATAGACCTAAGATATTTATGAACATTCTGTAAGTGCTATATATTTTAAGTTACGTAATAGAATTATAACAAATCTGATTATTAAATATGTAACTATTTTTTCCAGACCACTCCCCTTCCTTTAACATAAAGAGTAGATTATTTTCTTCATTTATTTTTTGGATAAATATCCTATTTATAGATGCTTAGAATCCAGCCTATCCATTTCCTTTGAAGTTCTAGCATCTATTAAAGGAGTTTGGGAGATGGTGGATTAGGGGGTACTGTCTGATTTGGCCTCCATTTCCTACAGGCTGTGACTTTGAGCAAGCTGCTTAACTTCTCAGTTTCCCAGTTTTCTCATCTGTGAGGATGGAATAGTAACCTATCCCCTGTGATTACTATGATTAATGCATTTCTTCTCCACTTCCTTCTTTCCTTTCTACCTTCCTTCCTTTGTTTTCCATGCTGGGGATCAAACCCAGGGCCTTGGTCATGCTAGGCTAGTGCTCTATCACTGAGCTACATCTCCAGATCTGGAATAATGGGTTTCATACAGTTAAGCAGAGCTTTGGTTTCTTTGTTTGGCAAGTAATCTCCACTTTTCACTTCTGGGTTCTGACCCTCTAAAACCAGTGGCGTGAAGCACTGTTTGGGTAATTGCCATCCTCCTGCCTTAAAGCCAAGATGGATTTACCTGTTGGTTTTAGTTTTCACTAGAGCTCCCTTTAGCGAGGCACTACTGAGGGTAAAATATCAACTATTAAACTATTTGAGGCAGGTAAATGTTGAAAGGGGAATTTTGTTAAGTCAATAGCAGTGTGGTGGCTGGCTTGGTTTGCCTTTCAGAAAGATCATCAAAATAAGGAGACCAATAAATAAATAAAAAGTATAAAATATACATCTATGCAGAATCTTAGAATCCTTTCTCTAACACAGAAGGGAAACTCTGAGGCCTACCTCTGTAATTTGACATTTTCAAACAGAACTCATCATAGTTCTAGGGAAGAACTCAGCTTTGTTGTTAGCGACTTAATTCGGAGTGGATTAAATTCTTCTTTACTCCATTGAAAACAACAACAACAAACCCAGTAATTCTAGTTCATGGCAGTAATATATCCTACTAATTCAGTGGGTAGAGGCCAGGGATACTGCTAAACATACTATAGTGCACAGAACGGACCTTTATCCCCTAACCAACAAGGAATTATTTGATCCAAAATAGCAATAGTGCTGCTGTTGGGAAACTCTATACTAACCTGACCTCCCAGAACCATTGGCCCCAAACTATCAACCACATTAACATTTAAGATTCTCAGTCTGTGGGATGTTCTGAGTTGAAATACATGCCCTGGACGGAACACTGCTTCAAATATATATCCACACAAATTTGGATATGGTGCTAAGGAAATTGGTGAATCAAATCATTTTGCTAGTAGTTGTTTGTTAGATAATTGTGTCAAATAATATAAACAGATGATTTTACATTATTAAACCAACCAGACTAATATCCTTTTTGAATTGCAGGGGGTGGATATCTAAAATATGAAGTCATGGAGTATGCAAAATTATCCTGTTATGGAGATATTTTGAAATGGTTTATAAAAAGCAATGAACATATTAAAAAAAGCTAGCCCAAATGAGTTATGAAAAGTTACAAGTGCTTTTTTTAGGGCATATTTTTTTCTACACACAGTATTTTCCATATGTATCGCAAACATTCATGTGTGCAGAACATAATACCACACTTCAAACATGACTCCTCTCTGGGGGAGAATTGGGTTAAAGCTACAAGTCTCAGACCACTTCTCTACCAGAGTCGTTTTCAGCCAGTGGAGCACAACATAAACTCCTGAGCAGGTGTGAGCTTTACATTTATTTACTTACTTATTCATTCATTCATTCATTCATTCATTCATTCTGGGGATTGAACTCAGGGACATTCTACCTTTGAGCAACACCCCCAACCCTTTTTTTTTTTGCTTTGTAAAAGGGTCTGGCTAGGTTGCAGAAAGTCTCACTACATTGCTGAGGCTGTCCTCAATTCTGCAATCCTCCTTTCTCAGCCCCCAAGTACTAGGATTACAGGCATTAGACACTATGTCCAGCTGAAATTTATTTTTTTACATAAGCCACAACTATGTTTAAACATCAAACCCAGCACCACTCACTGTTGAAGAATATTAATTATATATGCAAGGAAGAACTAATACAAATAAAATTTGAAAACTAAGAAAATCACATTTGTGAAAATTATTATTAATATGGCTAAAATCCAAATATGTGACATCTCATTTTCTTCAGGGTTTCCCTGTCAAAGCAACACATATTTTCCTGATGAAAGAGGCCTGAACTCGACATTCAGGAGAGAATCTGGACACTGCCTATGTGTGATGTTGCAGATTTGCCCATCTCTGCAGTCATCCTCTTGCTTTTGAATTTCACTTCGATTGGTGGTACCAGGCATTAAACTGTACTGAGGGGTGCATGCTTGTAATCCCAGTACTTGGGAGGCTGAGACAGGAGGATCCGGGTTCATGGCCAGCCTCAGCTACTTAGTGAGGCTGTCCACAACTTAGCGAGACCCTGTTTCAAAATAAAGAATAAAAAATTGGGCTGAGGGTATAGCTTGGAGGTAAAAATGTCCCTGGGTTCAATCCCCAGAATTCCCCCCCCAAAAAAAGAAAGAAAAACTAGCTTCTATTTCTTCACACTCAGAACCTTAGAAATTGCTTTATAGCTTAGAACCTTAGAAACGGCTTTGTAGCTAGCTGGGCACCATAGACCCACATCTTACTAATGAGGAAACAAGAGGTAGGACAACTGGCTTAGCCACACAGGATGGAAACTCACTAATTTCTGAGAAGCCATTATCTCTTATCCTCTTTTTTCCCACTTAAATTTCTACATTTAGCTCCCAAACATTTGCTTTTCCTACTTTAAGGGGAAGTTCTAGGATCAGAGAAATGGGGATGGTTTCAGGTTTTCATAGCAGTTCAATTAAAATCTGTCAAGCACCTCCCCCTCAGGAGGCCACCACTGAAGTGATTTCAAGAATGAGGCTTAGGGAGAGGCTTAAAAAAGGAGAAAAGAAAATAGGAAGGAAGCAGCAATGCTCTGTCTGGCTCTGTGAAAGATTCAGGAAAAAAAATCTGATTTCTGTTTTCAAGATGCTGATAATGTTGTTCTAGAGAAAAAGATTAATCCACTTAACAGAAGAACAATAAGAAGCAAAATAATTAAGTGTAAAAATGGGCGGAAGAGGCAAAGTGCTGTGGGGCAGGCATGTCTCTTACATCTTTTCCAATGAAGAGAAAAGAGACAATGGGTCAAACGCAATCTACTCTAGGTTCTATATTAGTTTTATAATACAGTTAAAATCCCATTACAAAGAACTTCAAGGAACTGTTGACATTTTTTGCTGCCCTGTAGTTTATTGTCTCAAGTATTGCTTGAAATATCAGGCTCTGCACAGAGATGTCTGCTCTAAAGGTATTTGTTGACCTGCATTATGTTAGAGTTAGCCTAAGAAACTAAGACCAACACGACATAGAATCAGTTAGTTGGATTGTTGGTAAGTAGGCTCACACTATTTTTACAATGTTTTATTGTTTTTAACCTAAAGACTAGACATTTAAAGTAGAATGTTATCCTTAAATAATATTGTTATTATATGAAACAGTAATATTTATTAAAAATGTCTTTGTTAGCCAGGCATGGTGGCTCATGCTTGTAATCCCGGTACTTGGGAGGCTGAGACAGGAGGATCGCAGGTTCGCGGACAGCCTCTGCTACTTAGTGAGGCCCTTTGCAACTTAGTGAGACTCTGTCTCAAAATAAAGAATTAAAAATAGGGCTGAGGGTATAGCTCGGAAGTAGAGTGCCCGGGGTTCAATCCCCAGTACCGCAAATATAAAATAAAATAAAATAATAAAAAATGCCTTTGTAAAGCCCCAAATGGGGATAGGTGGAGGCAGATTTACTGTAAATTTAATGGAGCTTAAACTTCAGGGCCCTTCACTTGCCTGGCCCCTTTCTGGCCCTGTACTTAACTTTGTTATCATAGTTTTATATCCTGTTTTCTTAAAGGGGGTCCCCAGACACTTTAAACTTCTGAAAAAAATTGACCCACCCTGGGTAAAAATAATCTTGAAGCGCTCAAACCTGACAGTCCTGAAAAAGGCTGGTTCTGAGGATACAAAATGCATTTTCATGTGGACATCATATCAAAATTTATCCCCAACCATTACTGGCCCCCACCTGTGCCAATAAATAAATGCTATTTTACCTCACTGTTACAAGGTTATTAGACCCTTAAATAAATCTTAAATAAAATCTCTCTGTTTGGTGACTGGAAGTAATCAAATTTGAAAAAAAGATGAAAAACTCAGGAACAGGAGACATTTTCCAATAAAAATGTTATGTTAGAAAGACACACAAACATTTTCACTAAAGCAGCATTTGGGAAAGGGAAGAGCACAAAAAATTCTCTCAATACCATTTACAGTACTGCCTGCTGAAGAGTGTGGTGAGTTTATGCAGTGTGGGAATTTTTACTACTATTAATACCATGTATCTGTTTTTCTGGTTTCTGAAAATCCCAAATAAATCCCACCAGCACCTGTAAACCCCACCATGGAATTCTCACACTTCTGGCTAAGAAGTTCAGAAGAGGCCGGACGTGGTGGCGCACGCTTGTAATCCCAGTACTTTGGGAGGCGGAGACTGGAGGATCCGGGTTTGCGGCCAGCCTCAGCTCTCTCTCTGTCTCTCTCTCTCTCTACTTAGTGAGGCCCTCTGCAACTTCATGAGACCTGATTTCAAAATAAAATATAAAAAAAATAGGGCCGGGGGTGTAGCGCGGAGGTAGAACGCCCCTGGATTCAATCCCTAGTACCGCAAAAAAAAAAAAAAAGTTCAGAAGAGAATAAAAACTTTGGGTCCACTATGTCTGTCTGCAGTTTTTCCTGTAATGCCTTGTCTCAATTTTGAAGAAAACTGAATAAAAATTAATTCAAGAAAAAAATGAATGAAATTGCCCCAAATGGAATATTCAGTTGAAAAAATAATAGTTAAATTGTTCATAACCATTTCCTGTTAGATTTTTTCCTCTCTTAGAAATGGAATAAGAATGCTTCAAATAAAAATATGTAAAACCCACCCTGTCTCATAAAGGGTCCACTCCCGTAAACAGGAAGCTTATTTAAAGAGCTTTTCTTGGTTTTCTGGCAAAATCTGATTTTTATTTGGGTGGCAGTACCTATAAGGAGAAGCCTCATTTGGTAGGCAGGGTGAAAAATTAAACATTGTGAATCCTTGAGGCACCTGCTGTGTTGTAGTTGACTGATTGGCTGGTTAGAGGGTTAGGTAGCTCTGCAGTGAAGGAACAGTCCACCAAGGGACAGTCCAGCCCTCCTCACAGGTGGATGAGCTCTAGGAATAGACATCACAAATCAATTCCAGGCTCCAATACAGCCAGCAGGTGCCGTTCATAGCAGTGCCATGCTTCACATATACATCAGATCTCTCTCCTTGCTTTTACATTTAAATCTTGTTTCAATTGTTTCTCCACTTACTTTTCCTGGAAACACTGTAGTGTAATTAAAAGAGTATGGGTTTTGGAATTTTGAGACTTGATTTCTAGTTCAAGCTCTAACAAAAATATGATATGTTGCCTTCTGAGCCATCATTTTTTGGATCTATAGAATGTGTGCTAATAACTCTTCCCCAGTTCAAATTTCTCAAAGCGTATCACCTGCCTCAAAATCACCTGGGCTGAAAGTGCAGGGCTCCTTCTTGGCCTGTTAAGTGAGAATCTCTATGGGCTAGAAAGTCTTGGAATCTACATTCAAAAGTATTTTCCAAGTGATATTTGTACACACAGAAGTTACAGGACCACATGCTAACTTGTCCTGTGTCAGGACTAAATAAAACCACAGAGGTGAAACTTATCTGTGAGCTGTACATCGAGACATGGGTGTCTAGCTGCTCTCAGTAGTGTTCTTCTCAATGTAGCTCAAAGCTCCAAAGTAAAGACACAGGACCATTTTCCCAAAGATCTTGCTTCCAGTTAATCTCTGCCCTGACAATACCATTCCACTTTATCTTCAGGTAGGAAGGACAGGTTCACCGGGGCTAGGGGTGGAGCTCAGAGTTGTGACACTGGAGAGACTTGTGTAGAATTTCATTTATGTAACTGTACCTACCCCACAGGGTGATACAAGGATTAATTCATATTTGGTAATTTACTGTGTGTAAAATGCCTTGAGCCCCTTGGAGGAAAGTGCTATATAAATGTAAAATAATAATTATAATAATAATAACCTCGACTATTTAACTGATCAGTGAATTAGCCAGAAGATTTAGGCTGCCAAGGGACAAGGCTGAAACCATTATAAGTAGAAACTCTTTACATCATCCTATCTCAAAACTGTTATCACAGAAAGGGGAAACAAAGGGTGAAAATTAAGATAAATCCATGTTCTCAACTGATTTAAATGACAGAGGATCACTAGTAACGTTTTATGAAAGCCAGAAAATGCAAAAATGACAGCTGCATTGTGATTCTAACTCAGACACAAGTCCTGAGGTTTTATACACTTGGCTCTTCTATTTGTATGGAAAATATCTCATCAGTGCAACATCTAAAATTTTGCATTATTAAGGCACTTGACTATGCTTTTGCTTAGTTGGAATATATTCATAATCTATCTCTATTGGTAGGTAATGCTTTTTCTATATGAAGAGTATTGGTATTATTTTATGAAGTCCCAGGTAATGTTTGAACTACTTGTCTACAATTAATTTGACTTCTCACGTGAACACCCTAAGAAATATACCCTAAGGAAACTGGGTGTATTTCCAGAGCTTGATTTAGGAAAATAAAAGTACAGGAAATATCTTTTCTCCCCAGGAAGAAAATATTTTGATACATAAACTCACATGTGCTCGGCTGTCCTCTGTTCTTACATTATTTGTTTGTTTTATTTATTTATTAGTTTCATGGAGATCCTTCCACTCAAAGCTCAAGGGGCTGAACCCAGAACTTACATATACTATGCACGAATCACTTCTTAAACCACAAAAAGCAAAAGAAAGGCTATAGAAATCTTAATGGGAAAGCTCCAGATGCTGAAAAGCAATTGTTTAGTTACTCTACTAAGTTATGCATCATTCAAAACACTTTCTAACAATTGGGCAAGAAAGGTTCCTTTGTGAAGAACAGGCTTTGGGGCCTTGGACAAGTTTTAATTCTAGTTGTTGTATAGTTCACATACAAAATAGTCTTGGTGTGCAAGGAGACACTGCACTTCCATGCAATAAAGTTTGCAGTTGAGTATTTTGAAAGGGAAAGAAAAAAATACAAGAGCATGTGGTATCTTGTTCTATTTTAAATTATTAACTTCTAGCCTCAAAGACTTATGTTTTTTAAAAGTCCAATGCTGGGTGAGTAAAACCAGGTGTAAGCCAACATGAATGAGTACCAAAAATAAAGTTAATCAGTGTAACTCAGATTATCTTATAAAATCTGAAATAAAACTAACTTGTTTATAAGGTAGGGTGATGAGTGAATGAAGGAATGAAGTAAAACAATTTAGAAGCCACAACTGTAAATTAATTTCTTTGCCTGAAGTAGTAGACCAGAGGTGCCTTTTGATTTGTAGAAAACTGGCATGGGATACGTAATGCTTAATACTACAGAGTATTCCAAATTTGATATGTGTTTAAACACATACATGCATAAGCACATACATCAAAAATATGGGTGTACTGGGATAGCTTTCTGGCTTCAAAGGGTCTCTGAAAGGGAAAGAAGAAAAAGGGCATCTGTAAACTGATAAACTGCTTCTGTGGGGGTCACTACCAGACAGCATGTCCACTTATGTGCTGCCCATAGTAGCTTCTTTTAGAAACATTTCTAAAATCCACCTCTCCTTGATGGGTATTTTTCCTGTCTGTATCACTAATGCCATGGTCCATGTCTTGGTCTTCCGCTCACATTGGAGTATCTTGCCCTTGCATCACAAGCCCAGCTGTACACATCAAAGTGGAAAAACTGACAGCATTGTCTGAAAGACACAGCTTGGGATAATTGCTCCTTGTAGTTTCCCTGTCAATGAATATTATCATATTCTTCTCACGGATAAGGTTACAGTACTTTTTGGGGGGATTGCTACACACTTAGCCACTAAGCGCATTACTGTTCCTTTAATGAAATGGACTAAATGTGACAGTACAAACTATGGCTTAGCATTCACAATATCCTGTTTTAAAGCCTCTGTGTGCATCTTTAAAAAAATTCTTTATGTGTCCAGAAGAAGTAAAACTGGTGATAATTTCTTACCTGACATTACTGTTTTCTTAACAGTAAAGGCTAAGTGAAGAGAAATATCAAGGGGCAGTCACAAAGAAAAAAATCACATCAAACTACCAAACATATTCCTTACTGAATTTCTTCAACTTAAATATACAATGGAATTCTCTGACATAATGTGTTTTTTTTTTCCATCATGTTAGGCTGAAGTATAGCTCTTGGGCTAAAAGAAGAAAAACCATGCTTAAAGTGTTCTAGTGATCCAAACCTTTGAAATATTAGATTCTCTTAAAATTTTAAAAGTAACCCGAGAAGGAAAAAAATCCAAGTATTTCAGTTACTAATAACAAATGCAGTAACAAAACAATGATGATATTAATATCAACTAGCATTTACTTAAATCTTAGATATCCCAGGCACTATGGTAGTCACATGTATTAATCCATTAAATTTTTACAACTCTACCAGATCATACTATTATTATTCCCATTTTTTTGATAAAGAAATAGAGGCAGAATGCCCGCGAGAGCAAGAGTGAGAGCTAGAGAGAGAGAGAATGAACCATATAGTCAGTACAGAATCAGGATTCAAACCCACAGACCAGTCTTGGCTACGTAATGAATACGGCAGTCCACCCTTAGTGCAGGGAATATGTTTCAAGACCCCCAAGAGCTGGCTGAAACCATGGATAGTACTGAACTCTACATATACTATGTTTTTTTTCCTATATGTACATACCTGTAATAAACTTTCACCTTTTCACTTAAAGGAAACACTTTACAGCTTCTCTTTGGCATGTTTGAGAATTGCTAATATCACACTACTTTTGCTTTCTGGGCCATTATTAAATAAAGTAATTGTTACTTGAACACAAGCACTGCAATACCATGACAACTGATCTGATAACACAGTTGGCTACTAAATGGCTAATGGGTAGGTAGCATATATAATATGGATACACTGGGAAAAGTAAAGATTCATGTCCTGGGCAGGACAGTACAACAGCGTGAGACTTCATCATGCTACTTAGAAGAGCATGCAATACAAAAACATATCAATTTTTTATTTCTGGAATTTTCCATTTAATATTTTCAGACTGTGGTTGCTTCCTGGTAACTGAAACCAAGGAAAGCAAGAACAGGGATAAGAGGGGACTACTGTAAGGCCCCAGCTTCCTCACTCCCTTGAAGCTCTTCCCCAGTTGATCAGCTCCTAGTGTCCATTTTTCTGTTTTGAACACTTACACACTTTTCTTCACATAGCCTGTTTTGAATAACACAGTAGTTAAAACTTCAGGATCTGGAGTCAGATATAAAGGTTAAGGTCCAGATATCAGCAGTGCTTAACTCTTTGGAGCCTTAGTTTCCTTTTATGGGAAATAGGGATAATAATGCTGATTCCATGCAGCTATTGTGAATGTTAAATGAGATAATGCATCTCATTTCAGAGCTCAGTGGAAGATTAATGATTAATATATGACATTAACTTCATTATTACTGATTTTGTCTCTCAATACATATAATGCCTTTCCCCAATTAGACCATATTTCTTCTCTGAGAAATTATCAACATGAATCCTTATCTTCTCGAACACGGCTTCCTAAATGTTCTATATATCATTGAACTCTTAGATGTCCTAAAGATCACTAGAATAACATGTATTAATTAACTTGCTCTTTATAATGGCTCTATCAGATAATACTTATGTTTATTTATAATATTATAAACAATATAAAATTTTTATATATATATCTAAAATTTATTGATCATTTACTACATGCCAGGAACTCTTCCAAGTGTTTTATGGCATCATCTCATGCAATTTTCCCTATAAGTTTCAGAATTAGTGGATTTTAATAATTCCTACTTTGCACAGGAAGAAATAGAGGCTCACAGAGGTCACCCAGCAGATAAGTGTTAAAAAATGTGAATCCTCAGCCACAATCCTATACTACCTGCTAAACAATGAATTTTAGGTAGGTATTCAATAAATATTTCGTCTTGATGATGAATCAATTGAGTTCTTAATTATTTCTATTATCAGAAAGTCTGTGCCTACAGCAAATTAATGTGGCCTATCCAATATCATTCATTTATTAGTTAACTATTAAAAAGTTATTGTTAGCCAAGCACATACCAAGTCCTGGAAATTAAAAAAAAATACTATGGATGTAAAACTTTCTCATCAAAAGCAATTAAAGATTTAATGTCATTTCACTTACTATCATTTTCTTTATCTACTCTTATAAAAATCAAACGTCTTCCTCTCCCTGCCCACTCTTTCATATTTCTTCTTTTAAGCCCAAGTTTCATAGTAAGAAATTTATACAGATTTTTGTCCATAAGAAGCTTATATGTCAAGGCAAGGAACCGTTTTAATTATATTTACTCTTCATTTTGAGTATATTTCTTTTTCATATCTGACAAAGACTTTTGAAGTGACTAAAGAAAGGCAAAGCAACCTGTTTTTTTTTTTAAATTCTTTCATGTACAATCTTTTGTCTGTAATATTCTCATAATAGCTTGGAAATTTTAAAAGAAGGTTTTAGCTGTTTTTGTTCTTTTCAAATTGGCAAAATTTGATTTTTTTCCTCCACATGTTTGGATTAGCTTTAAAAATTAACAAACAAGAAAATAAGAACATATTCAATGTAAAAAAAATCTACTGTTCTTGGTGCTTTGGCTTCATCAACTCATATCGGCATCACTCTGAAACTATTTCCATTCTTTTTTTAAAGAATTTAAAAATGCACACACAGAACTCACCCAAGGTCAAAACTGCTATATGTAGAGAAGAAATTTAAGAGGCAAGGGGAGACCACAGCCACTGAGTAGTCAGCTATCAGATCATGTTAACATCCCTTTTGTCTGTGATTTTATTTATGTATTTATTTAATTTGTATTTATTTTTATTTTATATATATACTTTTATTGGTGCATTATAGTCTCACATCATAATGTATATCATAGCGGTAGTGACATACATGCACACAGCACTTGGTGGGCTTTCCCCCAGCTCCCTGCCCATTCTCCCCCCCATCCCCACACAGGGTATTGAAATTGACATTGGTATTTTCATGTACATACATAATGTGCATGGCTGTAATTACTTCATTGATCCTCCCTCTCCCCCCTCCCTCTCCCCTAGACCACCTCCCTAGCTCCACTGAAGTTTCTCCTCCATATGTCTGTGATTTTAAACAGTATCTGTTTAAGAGTGTAAAGTGGGTGATTTCAAAGCCTATAGTTTTCAGGTGCACTTTGCAGAATGACTACTTCTTATGTAAGTTGTATTGAGTTGGTAATTTCTAAAGGAAGGGATTTCAATAAGAGAAAACTTCTGAAATTCTGTTGTGGTCTTAATTTTGCAGAATTATTTACAGTGAAATGCCAAAGAAGCTTACTTTGTATTTACCTGGAGTACATGCACATAGAATAATCTTAGAAAGTTAACATAATTTATCAATTCATTAAAGATGCATTTATTGCATACTTACTATGCACTAGGAATTAAAATAGGTAATGAAAGCACAAAGAACAATAAACTTGGTCTGAAAAATAGTACAGGGGTATATAGGTGGGGTTAGTTAAAGAGAACAGAGATTAAATGATAAAGTGATTATAATCATGAGCTGAGGGCCTGTCGTGTATTTAGATTATAATACTAGGTGTTTCACATGAGCTACTTCGTATCAACTCTGTAGGATAAGTATTATAATCTGTGTTTCATATATGAGAAAACCTCAACAATTACTTTTAATAAAATAAAAAAGTTTAGATCTTATTTTATATCATTAAGGAAGTATTTTGAGGATCGAATTTTATTTCATTTTTTTATTGAATGATATAAATCTGAGGTGCTGGGCATTGAACCTAAGACAAATTTTGCTTTCTTGTTTTAGAAAGATAACTCTAATGTTGAATTCATTTTAGATATAGTACCTCTTTTGCTACAATTTGGATCTGGAATGTCCCCTATAGGCTCATGTGTTGAAGGCTTGGTCCCCAACTGGTGGTGCTAATGGGAGGTCTTAGTAACATTAGGAGGTGAAGCCTCATTGTAGGAAGCAGGTCACTGGGGCATGACTTCAAAGGGTTTATTTTGTCCCCAGCTTCCCCCCCCTGCTTCCTGAGCAACTGTGCTCCACCACGTGTTCGCCACCATGATGTTCTGCCTCACCACAGGTCTAAGAGTAATGAAACCAACTGATTATAGACTAAGGCCTCTGAAACCATGAGCCAAAATGAATATTTCCTCTTTCAAGATGATTTTCTCAGTTATTTTGTCATAGCAAATAGGAAGCTAGCTGACTTTCACTGGCTAAACTGTCTTCCCTACAGGGATATGGTTTTGGGGATGAATCATATAATTCTCTGATTCAGAGTATATCAATATATGAAAACATAGACTGGATCATGTCACTGTTCTCTATTATCTAACCAACCAACAGAACTTCACACTGAGACCTTCATGATTTTCTTCTGAAAACTGAAGAGCTTCATCTTCTACTAAATGTCCTACAGTTTCACCATGCCCTAGAGTTTCACCATACTTGTGTCTTCACCATTCCTGAAACACACCAGATTTGATCACAGCTTCATGCCTCCATTCTCTTGCTCTTCCCTCAACCTTGACTGCCCTACCAAGTGAAAACCCTGTTCATTTGCCATCATCTATTTGAAAGGCCACTTGCTTCTCAAAGTTTTCCTTCTCATTCACATTAAAATCAACCATTTTCTCTGATTTCCTACAGCACCTTGACTATTTGTCATTAACAGCATCTGTTTAATTCTGCTTTGTATGGAGGTTATTTGTTTCTGAATCCCTTTCCTTCTATAATCTAGATGGTTAACAGCCTGAGGACACTGGCCTTGAATCTTTCATCTGAGTTTTACAAACAAAAATAAGGAAAGAAGCACAGTATTTTGATGCACTTGGCCAAGTAATGACATTGAAATGTTACGGTGCCATAACCAATACTATTAGATGAGTAAGACAGGGTTATTCAATCATTCATTCCTCACTTTCACCCATTCAATAATTTTATATGCTCACAGAAGGAAATAAAGGCTGCTTTACAAAAATGTTTTCTGTTCATTTGAATAAAAATCTTACAAATCAATGGTATAAGAAAGTGAAATCTATTGTATGACAATGGCTGTTATTGAATCAAACAATGAGTACACCTACAAAGTAATGACCATACTAGAGTCAGGAAAACTGGTGATCAACTGTGGAAAGCTGAGAGAGGTACCAGCTCACCACTTAGTATCACTGCCACCGCATAGTCTTTAGGTATTTATTTGACTGTCTTCCACTAATGTATGAGTGCCTGTGGTACTGGTAAAGCATATGAGTAATCTGTCTAATGATACTAGTTGTTTAAACAAATAAAGGAACAGAAGAGCATCAGGGGATAAGTGACTAACATTTACAGAGTCATTTATTCTCTGGGCAAGGTAGTAGACTTCAAATATACACCATTTCACTTAAATCCTCCTTAAACACTAAAATGGCTAGTGTTTATTCATTTTAAAGAAAACCATAACTGAATGTAAGAATATTAATCAGAGTCCCATAGACTGTATTATTAGAAGGCTGGGGATGCAGGATTAAAAGAAGACCTAAAGTCCTTGGTCTTTGCATTTTTTTTACATTGCCTCTTAGAACCGGCTTCTACACTGAAGTAGTTGAAATCAATGTGGATTTGTACTGTAAATCAAGGACTAATGGTGAAGCAGGACTTTAATCTATGTTTTGAAAGATAAAAATAGTAGCTAATATTTATTATTTATTATTCAAATTTCTTATATTTGTATTTACTCATTTAATCTTAACAACAATCTTTTGAAGGTGAGTGCTATTATTATCATCCTTACTATTTTCCAAAGTGGAGAAACTGAGCCAAAGGGGAGATATACTTTCACAGTTGCAAAACTAGTTAGTAACTCTGTGGTTGGACTTTACAGACTGAAGCCCACAGAGTTTAATCATTATTATACTGCCTCATTAGGTTGAAAGGTTACTAAATGAAAAAGCTGAAATAAAGTTTCAAACACATAGCATGGCACAAAGTAGGTGTTCATTAAACATTAGCTAATTTCTTTTTAATTTCCCAAATTCTACAATTCATGACAAAAATAATACCTTTAGTTTTGTGGCATATTTGCCTTGCAGAAACTTTACATCCTATTTAAATTTCACAAAAATAAGAGTAAATGTGGACTATAATACACTGGTACTAAAATGATGTTGAAGATTACTTATAGTAAGATTACTCATAGTACAGATTTAAGTAACAACAGTAGGGTATAAAAGTGTCCATGGTATTATAGCAAAAATACAAAAGATGTACATACATGGAAAAAAGTAATTACTTTCAAACTCCAAAGATTGAAAGTAAAGTATTTCTGGAAGATTGTGGGTGATTGTCCTTGAGTGGTTAAATCTATATATTTTACAATGCCTACAAATGCTTTTCATAAGAAAAAATAAAAATTAACTCCTGGGACAGATAAAATTCCTATTTCAGAGAGGGGAAAACACCAGTAGAATTGTGTGCAATTTCACCCTTATTTAGTGATGGAGCTTGGATAAAGCTTAGCTCTTCATTTCTAATTAGTGTGTTTACTCTGACACCTCTTTTCTGTTCAGTGGTTATCATTATTGAGGAATTCAAAAGTAATCCAGGAAGAAAGCTTGTTAATATGGGAGTCATAGTGTGTGTGTGTGTGTGTGTGTGTGTGTGTGTGTGTGTGTATACATAATCTGTCTCTTGGCTTTGAGCTTGGTTAAGTGACTTGTTTTGACCAATGGAATATTAGTAGACATGGAATGAACAGAGACTTTAGATATTTTTTGGGCAAAGAATTCTATAACTTTCACTAGTTTATCTTCTCATATTAAAGGTTGGTATACTTTCCCAAAAGTAAGAGAGAAAAACTTTTTTTTAACAGAAGAATATAACTAACACACATCATGTCCTTTTGTACTAAGCTGGGGCCAAAATAAACAATGTGGAAAAGTAAGGGTCCTTTTCCTGGAACATTCCTAATCCTTCACCTTCTTCCATCCAGACTGGGACATTGGTTAAGCAGGAGGATACTTGTGGTGTCATGGTGATCGTCTTGACCACCACACTCTGCAAATAATTTCACATATACATGTGTTGGACATTAACATCCAGGAAGAACGTTTTGAAACTTGCTGTCTCATTGTCATTTATATTCTGGAGCTTCATTAGTTTTCTCATGGAAGGGAGACTCTTCCCTGGTGTTAACTATGGAGAAGGTGGGTTTTACATTTCTGTTAGAAAACAGGCACCGACAAGAATTTACCATGTCTCATTTCAGCAACACTTAGAATACCAGTAAATGTGACCAGATACTTCAAATAGTGGCAAATACTACCATTATTCCCATGGTATCTAAGTTCCCAACCTATTTTTCCCCATCTTGATGTACAGGAAAAATAGTTAGATTATAATTCATTGCCATGGGTTTACCCAGGGTCATTTGCAATGAAGTAAAATGTTACCCATTTTCTCTCTTGATAAGGCATATTAGAAAACACAAATATATAACTTTATAGTAGGAATAATCTTGTGTTTATTTTAATTTTAAAGGAGTAAAATCATATGCATATATTTCAGAAATTATTATTAACAAACGTATAACACATTCTACACTTGATTGAAACACACACAACATATTACTTATCATTGGCAAAAAAGTTATTGGTATAGAGATTATGCATTTGTATTCACTTAGCCAAAAAACATTAATTGAGCACCTACTATGTGTCAGGACAGCGCTAGATTCAGGAGACCACAGGTGAATAAAATAGTATTTCTCTGTCCAAATGTTATAATCCATTGCAGTAAGCAACTGGGCTTTCATCTACCTTTAGGAACCGGGCTATGAATGGGCAATAATTCATTGGGAGTAGTAAATAGTAGAGAAGAATGGACTGATACAAAGAAATAACCAAACCTGAATACTTGGCTCATCTGGGGTTCCCTCCAGAGCAGTCTGAGACAAGGGATTGGGTGCAAGTAGTAATCTGGAAGGTGATTTCAGGAAGCAGAAGTGAGTGAGTAGGGAGTCTGAGTCAGAATGGAGGAAATGGCTATAAGGATGTTTCAAATGAAGCAGCCACTGTAGCACCAGGGGCTTAATTCCTCCAGAGTCTCCGAGACCTGTACAAATGCTTCCAGTGCTTTCCATTTGAAAGAAAGGGACCTTAAGCTCCACTTTTCCAGGCCCCTTTCCCCCACCTAGTGTTGATGTAGTGAGCTCTCCTAGCATTGAAAAGATGCTATGTACTGGGAACAGAGTGCATAGAAGTATACTTCAAGTGGGAGTCTGGGCTAACAGAGAATCACTTTAGGGGCTGTTAAAATCAAAGGTGACTGAGGGATTATACCAGGAGTACCAGATTCATATGCCAGAGGGTTCTATAAAGACTTAGCAGGACAAGCTGGGCATGGTGGCACATGCCTATAATACCAGTACTTATGAGGCTGAAAAATGGAGGATTGCAGGTTCGAGGCTAGCCTTAGCAACTTAGCGAGGCTCTCAGCAACTTAGTGAGACCCTGTTTCAAAATAATAATAAAAAGACATTAAAAGGGGCCGGGGGTGCAACTCAGATGTAGACTGTGCCTGGGTTCAATTCCCAGTACCTCCCTCCCCAAATAAAGACAAAAAGACTTAGCAGGACATAATGTACTCTGCAACTTGATCCAGAGCTCACTAAAGGATGGTCTGGGGAAAGTGAGACTGCCATTTTCTTTACTAAATTATATTTCACCCAAGGTGTCTCTGACTTTTGCAAAAAGTCAGACTTTATGAGAGTAAATTCTGACACTGTTCAGCTAAGAAACAGAGCTCATATGAAAATTCTGACACTCATTCACCAATTACTATGCTCTAGAAGTCTGATATGTATTAATCTTCCTGTGTTTCTAGGAAGAAATGTTTGAGCTACTTTAGGGAGCTTTTCCAAAAACGGTGATACATTTGTGCATCATTTTCCATGATTGGGCCTATTGAAAATTTTCCTGACAGTCTGAATTTGTGGCAATAAGCTTTTTAGTTTGTACTTTTTTGTTTGTTTTTATTAAAGTAGAGGAGGAATGGAAATTGTTTAAGGGTTGCACCTAAATGCATTAAGCTTGGAAGACTTCCACATAAATGAGTCCATTTTATAGCAAGTTATTAAGACTTTTAAGCTTCTGTAAACATCTCCTCCTTGCTGACAATACCTACTTTGGATAACCTTGCACAAGCAGCTCCTGTGTTGTTCAAGAGGAAGGTGAGTTTATGTTGCAACTCACTAAGCAGCAGAGGAGTGTACTGGAGAATGTTGGATTGAAGACTCAGAGCATCAGGTTAAACAATAGATATTTTCATGGTGACAGAAGAGTTGATAAGCCCTTCATTCCTCCCTTAAAATGTATTTAAAAGGATTATATTTCTAATGTCTACGAATGTAGTAGAGGCAGTGGTAGGTAGGTTACAGTCCCTTACGAACCTATGTGGCTTGCCTTTGACAATGAGTCGGCAAAACATAAAGAGAGAAAGTTTCCAAAAATAAATAAGTAAAATAAAGAACCCCAGGGGCAATTTCAACCCATCAGTAAGTCCCATCTCCCATCCTGAGACATCAAACTCCGTTGCACAGAAACCAAATGTCAATATTGACAAAACGCTTTCCATTTCATATCCTGCTTCCTTTTTCTTTTAGGCTCTTTCTTCCCTTTCTCCTTCCACCCTACTCCCTTGATCTGCTTCACTCTTTTTCCCATTTGCTCTCATTTTCCAATGGCCCCCAATCCCCATTAGTCAGTCCCAAATCTGTTCATCCCGAAATAGGCTTCAGTGCTGGAAAAGAAAGGGCCCCAAACAAAGGCTCCATCCCAGACAAGGCCCTCCAGAGGGTGCTGAATGGCACTGGGGGACTGGACTGAGCAGGCTCACGCTCTGGAGGCTCTCAGCCCGCAAGCGATTAGACTTCAGCAGGCTTGATAGCTGTATCAAGCCTCTGATTTCAAGGCTTTCACGGGCTGACAAGGACTTGCTAATTTCAAACTTTCTAACCAATTACAATCACAAAGAACTCAGGACAATAATCAGTGAGCAAAATGAAACTGCTGGAGTGAAGCAGCCCTCCGCACGCAGGTTTCACTCTAGTGGCCCTGCCATGCAATGTGCAGCTGGGACTCTGCTTCAATAAGTAAATAAAAATACATTATAAAACACAAACATGCACAATGGATTCCACTTGCTGTCTTGTTCCCAGTAGTGGGGTGTGTTGGAACCCTGTCTTGCATTCAGCCCGTTAATTTCTGATGGTGTTAATTAAAAACTTTTGATGCTGGTTTGAATGGAAAATACCTCAAACAGTGTTTCCTTTATTGAAACACCAAGTTCCAAGTCTTGGATGATTAGGTTAAGCTCTGTCAGCAGTGAGACCAACAGAAATGCTTTTCATACCATCTGCTTTGACAAAAAAAGAAAAAAAAGAATAGTAATAATAATAAATAAATAAATGAAAAGGAAGAAGAGAAACTGTTTAGGTTGAAAACTCCCTTATCTCAATCCATTTTTAAAGACTAAATTGAAAATCCAGGTCCCTGAATGTAGAACATATGATTTAAAAAAAATCTTTTTTCAAACCCTTACAGAACATTCAAATCACCCAATGTTCCAAGACCTGAATTTTTTATATTTTAAAATGGGGAAAGCTGCTTAAAATAAGTGAATCAGCTGCTAAGTGATTTCTCTCTGTCTTTTCCTCTACTCTCTTTCGAAAGTCTAAAAAAATGCTTAAAATGGTATATGCAATTGATATGTGTGGCTTAAGAAGCTTAATATAATTACTGAGGACTCAGACTTTCTATTTAAAAATAAGAATAGGATGAGGTAATAGAAACTCTGAGTGGGGAGGAATCATCCCTTGTGAGATGTGGGAAATGTTTCCAAATGTTTAATCCACTAACCAAGGTAAAGGGTGCAAAGCAGTTATTCACTTCTCTGTCCTTCTGGAAACTCAGAGAAGTCTGGGCAATCCAGAGAACAGTGTTACAGGACAGACACTGTGAGAGGCGCTGTGCAGGAAATGAGCAAATAAAACTTCCACCTCCTCTACGCAGTGCTTCCGTGCAGTATTAAGCAAACCATGGAAACGTTCTGATTGGCTTTTAAGACTCTTTCCAAGTTTATAATTCAATCGTTCTTCTCTCAGGTATAGATGGGGGCCTATGGCCTTGGGTATCTACTTAAAGAGCCTCCAAAATGTATCTCACAGACACCCTCTTCTCTTTTGTGTTTTAATACACCTAGCTTTATCATTTTTCATTTCCCAACCTGTTTATTCACACTGTCTGCAAAATCATCTGAAGCCCTGAAAGACCACAAGATTTTCCTCTTTTTTTTCCCTGATGGTCTTCGTCGCTCACTCTTGTTTTGATCAATGTATCTCTAAAAAAGTATGAAGTTCTCCAGAAAGGCAAACCATTTGGGAGGTCACTTTCCTTCCCTCCTTGGCCACAGGCGCACTGACCTCACTCTCTTGAAACAGTTTGCAGAACTGTCCTCCAAACATGATGTGACATGATAGTGATCCTTCAACATCATCATCAACAACAACAACAGAAAGACCTAAGTGTAAAGCATGTGAGAAGAATATGCAGAGTACTCGAAATAAAACTCCACAAGGGAAATAGTTCTGAGCAAACCACAACAGGAATCTATTTGTTCACACAATATAAGTAAATTGATAGATGATATTGTCTACAAAGGACTAGTAAATGTAAATTAACTAACAGATATGTAGCAAATGAATGCATTTAAACATGATTTCCAACTGAAAATTTTTTTCCTTTTTCTTTTTTTTCTAAAGACTAAGTTTTTGTTAAACTTAATCCGTACTCTCTTCCCTCTCCAGCAGCAGAAACATCTGGTCGGTTTTAGATTCCCCTTGGATTTCCAACTTCAAAGGGAATTATAAAGAATAACAAATTCATGTACCGGCACTAAAAAAAATTAGAGCAGCAGGAGAGAATGGTAAAATTGTCCTTATTTGACTGCTAGTGACAGGCGCCACAGGCAGAACTATGAGAAAAGACAAAGGCAAGATCACCGGTTGACAACCAGAGTTCCTGCAAGGGACTGGATCTTCGGCTACATGCAAATGTGCAGAGGGCTGTTAACAATCCATCAGGAGATTTCTCCTTCCTTAAATGAAAAATAATCATGATAAAATAAAAATAAAAAGAGCAGGAAGGGAAGAAAAAGAAATGACTCATTTATCTGTCAAAAAGTTTGTTGAAATAATAACAAATAAGTCAATAAAAGTTTGTTGAAAGAATGACCTCGAGATACTCTTACAGATTCACTTAAGCCTTTGGGTTTTTATTTGATCAGAAGAAAACTGTGAATTCTGATTCTAAAAAGGGCTGGATAAGCCATGCCAGAAGTAACTCGGGATCCCAAGAGTCTACCAGGCCCATCATGTCCTGGTAAAAGCTTGGCCCTCCAAGGACCTCAAAGTAGTTTCTATCTCTGCTTTCCTCTGGATCTCTATTATCAAGGGATGACCAGAAATCAATGTCTTGCTTGAGTGGAAGAATAAGGTTTTAATGAACTGTTGATATTTACAATTGTGCCAACTTGTGTTTGACATTACTTTCTAGAACTAGATTTATTCTCCTCTATCATTTTCCTAGCAAAACTGAAGCATCTCTTTAGAGTGCAGGTCTTGATGCAATCAAACATGAGAAAATGAGAACAGCTAAAAAAAGTACAATTTTTCCATTATAATTACATCTCATAAACAGCCTTTCCTCTTTCTTGTTTTATGTGCAGCATGTACAGAAAAAACAACAAAAACAAACAAAGTCATAATTAACCAATCAACTTGTTTGTGGACAAAGAAAGAGAAATAGTTAAGGGCTACCATGTCTTTAAATAATTAATTATAAGAATCTTTAAACTTAGTATTCAGAGATTACAGATGTCCATACCACAAATACATTAGATTGATTTTCAGAGTGGCTGTTAACTACCCAGAAAGCAAATTACTTTCAGCCAGGTATACATCAACAGCAGGTCAGGAACATTTTCATAGTGGAAGACACAACACAGAACCTATTTTCTATGGAGTCTGGCATGGTTTCCTATGGAACAGTCCCCTAAGAGAAGATCATCTTCAAAGTTTACTGTGCATACCAGACTCTAGTTAAAGGTAAGAGATAAAAGATTTCTCCTCAGCATTCCAGGGTGAAGGACTGCGCTGGCTACAGAATCATCTCCTTGAACATCTGCCTGGAGTGGTCTTTTCATTCTTCCTTCACCACTCCAACTGAGTTATCTCAGTGAGGGCCTGACATAATTCTTATCTACATGGTAATTGTGTGTGATGGTGTGTTAATGTCCAATAAAACTGATCCCAAACTATGCCAGCTTCATGGAACAGGGACCTGATAATCTGAAAAAAACCCTTCATTTATTTATTTCTTTTGTGACTATAAATGTCCTTAGATCTAAAATGAAAATCCTGGCTTGGTGGGGGTACTTGTAAAGGATTCGCTTCCCTAAATAAGTAGAACCATCCAACTATAATTCTGAACTTAATAGGAGGAAGGAGGTGGAGGGTGTGGAATTACTACTTTATCCTAAGAAATGATGTTTTATAGCTTGAGGATATATAAGGTCACAAATGTAACAACTGAAAAAACACCAGGATCCAAAGAGGTCAAGCATAAGGTACACACACCAAGAAGAAAATACTATCATTGACAATAATAATTATTATAGCTATTATCATGATGAGGCTTTGATGATTCACGTGGGTGTAGAGTATAATACACAAGCTAGAAAGAGTCATGAGCAAACCTATTCTTCTCTGTAAAAGGCAGTTTATAGTTTGGGTTTATATGACATGAGGCACATAATCCAATACCACACATTTGAAAAGGATGTAGAAAGAAGTGAAGTAGACTTATGCCTTTATTTTAGCCATTCTGTTGTTAGTATCAGTCTTAAAGATGAAAAGGTTAGTTGTTTTTAAATGTGGATATTTTGGGTTATGGTAAAATACCCTTTTAGCTTTAAAGTAGTAAAATGGTTAGTTCCTACCTATCTACCTGAGTGAATGCCAAGTCATCAGATATATTTATGGCCAGTTGCTGATATTTTAATTATGGCAATGCCAATCCAGGGTAAAAGAGAAACAGAAATGATTAGAAGAATAAGGGAAAACGATGGAAAGAAAAAAAGAGTTTTTATTGTTTACACCATCTAGTCTAGCAAATTTTACAGATGCTCTCTGTTTGCTTGGATAGTTTATTGCTTGTGTTATTACTTTCTTTTTTTTCCATGTGCTTTTCTCTACCAGATTTTGCTGAAAATATTTTGTATGTGTCCATACTGTAAACCATCATATTTTTCTAGAGATTTAGTGTAGTGGAGAAGCTCTTTTTTTGCTTCCCCAAGGGTTAGACACATCAATATTCTAGCTACTCACTTTCGAGGCCAATGGAAAATGTGCTTCTAAGATTAAATAGACCAGAGTAACACATAAATTCAGTTTATATGGAGGCAGTATGTTACTTAGTTACTCACATCCTGAATTTCTGATGAATGTAATACACCTGTTGGACAATACATTGCTACTGAACAGTCACTGACCTACAATTCAAAGACAGTGAGATAGGACAAACCCTGCACATAGATTCTTTACAGAGAGTGTCATTTGCACAGAGCATGCCTCATCTGTGCAACTCTTTCTGCGAAGACCTCGTTTAGACATGGAAAGCTGTCCCCTAGACGGTTCTCTCAACAGTCTTAGAATGCACTAGAGAGATACATACAGGCTACAGTGCACCATCTCCTTCCCCTCAAACATAGTGCTTTTTGAAAACATGACAAGACTACTATCATACAATTCTCCCCTTTTCAGATTTCCTAAAAGTCCAATGTACCCATCACACACTTTCCAATTCTACCAGTAAGCCTCACAAACTATAAACTTTTGAATATGGAGTTACATCTGCCACATTTACCTAGTATGGGTTTAGCTGTAGCTAGTTTACAGTCTCAAGTAGGCAAAGGACTATGTTTTCCTTTTACCTCAGATAAAGAATTGTAAACAACATGTGCATCTGTCCAGTAATATGCATAATTAACAGGTCTGGCAGGCAAATTATCATCCTAAATTTGAGTCAAGTAAATGTCCTGATGAGCCTGAAATATTAACGAATTAAATGCTATGACGTCTGGGGTCTGCTTTAAAATAAAATGGTAGTATAAAAGGAAACGGAGAGGCCATGAGTTAATCATTGTACAAGTTGGATGATGGGTACATGGGAGTTCATTCTTGTAATCACTACATTCATGTGTTGGTAATCTTTCTTAAAATAAACTTAAATTTATATACTGATAGGAACTTTCATTCTATTCATTATTTGTTGGGTGATTCATTTACTGTTTATTTGCAAGGAACTGAGGAAATACAAAAGTAAATAATAATAATAATAAAGCTCTTGTTGGACATTTAGGTTAGATGAGCTATTCCTCTTCAGGAATAGTATATATTTATTTAAAATTCCTATAAAGGCTATGTAGTTACATATAAAATTCTTAGGTTATATTTTGAAAGCAGGACACAAAATTATATAGAAAGGATGTTCACAACATGTCTAAAAATATATCCTCAGGGGAAAATGACAGCAAGAAAATATATCAAATGGTTATTAATGATTAAATTTAAATTATAGAAATAATTACTTTAATTTTTCTTCATTTTGCTCCTATGCATTTTTCCAAATTATTTTAATGAGCATGTATCATTTAAAAATGAAAATAAATATTTATTCATTAGTTGGAAAGATGTGCTTTCCTTTCCCAAGGAAGTTTTCATTTACAAAAGCAGAGAAACTGCAAACAGACAGCACTGCCCTGATAGTTTAAAATTTTATACCTAGAAGTGAAGTATACCCAAAGCGGTGGGGGAGCTGATACAGATTTTATCTGATCATAGAAATATAAAGAGCTTTCTGCACACTGGAAGAAATAGGGCAGGATCTGGATTCTTTGCCAGCCAGCAAGAGTGTGAAATTCAGGCCCTTTTGTGATATCATTTTGTGATGAATGCAAAGGGAGTGACAAATTAAAGTTACCAAATAAGCCTATCCCTTGAGCTTCATGAGGCTCACACTGATAGGAGTTTCTTTGTGGGCAACATAAGAAGTAAAGCATGGGAGTAGGGAGGGAGAGGGAGTTAAAATCCTAAAGCCTCGTGGCCTTCAGTGGAGAGATGGATACGCTTAGAGAGACAGAGATAGATGAGCAACGGAATTAGAAACAACAACCTAGTGACAACTATGGATTATGTGCACTGGATATGGAAAGTCCCTGTTAGAAATGATCTTTATTACCCTAAGAGATTATTTTCCTCATTTTATGACATTCATATAAAATGAAGTCAAGAGTGTAGCTTTTAAAGGTTTGGATGAATATGATGTTCATGACTAAATAGGCCTGGATGGAGCCAGGCAGAACACAGTCAGATGCCAGGCAAGTCACTCCTTCCCTCCTCCCCGCTCTCTAGTGCATGTGCCAGTGCATTTCAGTTCAGGCCAGCCTCTAGCAAACTCAGCTCTTGCAGGCTTTGTCTGACTTGATGATGCTCTACCAATATACCCTTGGTTCTGATCTGTGCTTTCCTCCTAGCCACTGCAATACCAAGAATTCTAGGAGATAATAGTGCCAACCTTTTTGAAATTTTACAAATTTTCCCTAAAGGACACAGAGACAAAACTTCAAATCTACACTAACTTGCAGCTTTGACATTGGTCCTCTTACTTAACTTGTAAAGATAGGGGATGACCTTATTCATGTCTCTACAGGGGATTTTCCCCTTCCGTTTGTAGGTATATGTAAGAAAGATCATCTCTGCTTTTAAGATTGATCCAAATGAAACAAATGCATTTCAAATTTGCAGAATAGTACAGAATACTAATGGATAATTCAAACAATCACACTTTTTACTAGGGTTGTGTGCATTTGCTTATGCCAAAACATTCAGTGTTCCACCTGGGAAACATCAGTACCCACTTTCACCTTATCACCATTTCTGTCCACTCAGGAGTCTCTTCTGGAAAAATATATCTCTGGAGAGACTTCCAAACAAGCCCCTTTGAATACTCCCATCCCTGTGTAGCAAAGTTATTTCAAAATATTTGTCAAGCTGGGCGTGGTGGCGCACACTTGTAATCCCAGTACTTTGGGAGGTGGAGACCGGAGGATCTGGGTTCGCGGCCAGCTTCAGCTCTCTCTCTCTCGCTTCCTCCCTGTCTCTCTCTCTTTCTCTCTACCTAGTGAGGCCCTCCGCAACTTCGTGAGACCCGGTTTCAAAATAAAGTATAAAAATAGGGCCGGAGGTGTAGCGCGGAGGTAGAACGCCCCTGGGTTCAATCCCTGGTACCACACAAAAAAAATGTCAATATTTGTGATAATGAGTTACTGGAATCACATTTCTTATCCTTCTAAATGAAGATATTTCAAATGAACACCAGGATGTGAAAGATCTACCTTTCTCAATGTCAAAACGCAACACATTTTGTTCAAATGTAGTACTTGAGGCTTATCACATCCCTTAAGTTTAATTTTTTTCTGAGGTTGGTAGAAATATATTTGACTGCTTTGCACCTCAATGTTTTGGACTTCCATTTATAGGTAATTAAAGTTACTTACCAGCCAGCAATGTTGTGAGGAATATCCAGTTAGCGATGGTGAAAGAGTCTGAAATGAAAAGAGTACCGTAAACACCAGGCATACGTTTCAATAAATGTACCATAACATGGCAATCACAGAAAAACATCCATTTGTTACTCACTTTGGGACGATGATACTTTATAGAAAGTTAAAGCAATAGAAAGTTAAAGGTGCTTCCTTTGGGAGTGAAAATCCCATTATGCACTGAAAAGGTAGCTTTTGCAATGTCTACATATTTAACTTTAAAGTCTCTAACCAGTTGCAACCAGTTATGAATGACTCGCTGCCCATTTCTGCAATTCACTGTAACTTGTGTTGAGAAAGTTATGTTTTATGGTTAATTATCCATGGTCTGTTAAAAAAATAAATCAAGCCATTGTGAACCACTAGAATTTGCAGCTCCATTTGAACTTTGCTGTACTTTTGATTAAACATTTTGTAAATAAAAAGAAATTGGCTTCTCCTTGTTTTGGGTTGTTTGTTACTTGTGTTCCGGATATAAATATTGTGGCAGTGGTGGGAGAACAAGCTATGGATTATTTGTCCCTGGTTTCACAAGTTGTGAGTTACTGACCTTATCCTTCTTCATGTGTATACATAAATATATAGTATTATATTCCAAGTCCAGTGAGACAAATGGAATGAGTGAACTGAAACCTTTTAAAACTAAACCCTTTTATGCTAAGTCACAGAACAACAAAACAAGCCCAAATTAACATTTAAAAAGCTTCTACTGTTGAGCAACAAAGTCTTCAAATATTATATAATCTGCATTTTAAAAATTGCTTGGCTAACAAGCAGCAGCCTATTAATAATTCCCCAAGCTTTTCTTTTCAATGCCTTTAAAATTTAGAAGCCACAGGTGGTTTTTCCCAGAGATCACCCCAACCTTCCAAAACCACCAGCACCACAATGAAAGCCTTGAAAATGACCAGTGTGACGAACTCGAGCCAAAACTGTCTTAGAAAGGTCAAGGATTTCTGTAGCTAAAAGCAGTGAAACACTATGTAAAAGAATCACTAGACACACAATATTTCTATAGTTATCATCTTAGAACCTATATAAATAAAAGAAGTCCAAAGATAATTGTCCAGAGGAAATGAGAAAAGCCAAGATTCAAAGGACCCTGTGGCAGAGTGCAAGAGGAATATATTTGAGAGCCAGAATCTTAAGTATCTAACACATTTGCATATGCAATTTAATGAGGATCACCAGGGTAGCTTGCCAAAAATTATGTTTTTTAAATGAGCCAATAGTCTATGCAGCACTGACCACTAAAAAGGACCTCTGCAAAGATGTAAAATTGCCTTCTGAAATTTGCTACTTTTATAAAGACAGAGATGGGGTAATAAGGACCTAAATAGAATGACAGATCCATTGCTAGGGGATCGGAAGAGCACTGTATACACTTTCTTCGTACCCTTTTATTACTTGCATGGCTTCCTAGTTACTGAATAAGCTCTGAGGGAAAGCCACAGCGAGTCCCTCATCAAAACACAAAATACTGATGAAGCTGTGACTATATGGCAGGCACAGTGGAGATGATTCTGCTTGAGAAGGTAAGTCAGGGACCAAGGTTCTTATTTCAACATTAGAAAGCATCTATCGCTACTGCCAACAGCAAGAAGAGAAATGAGATTGAGAGTTGTGAAGCACTTATGAAAAATTAGAAAATGTTTAAAACTCTCCCTAGTTTTTGTATGCTCTGGGAATAGCAAGTTTACATCAACTAGCCCTTCCTAAACCCGGATCCTATATTAAAAAAGAAAAACTAAGTAGGGTATATGCTCCCAGGGATGTGGTTACACTGGGGAATGAGGGCTGTGCAGGCTTGGTTGGTGGCTCAGTTGGTATAGAGGAGTTGGAAAGGTCAGTCTGCATTAGTATGTTTCAGAGAGCATGAAGAACCAAGATGGACATGGAAGCTATCCTGACACAAGGAGGCAGGGAAAAAAGTTTAGGATGTTTCTTCTACTTCTGTAGTAACCAGATGCCTCCAACTGTTTTTACAACCAAGAAAATGCTGATCCCTCTCCCCTCTAGTGTTCCAAGTTTGTTTTTGTTTTGTCTTGTAAATCCAGGTGACTCACTTAATAATTAGGGTACTTACAATAACTTCCTGTATACAGAATTACATAGAAAAATAAGACCTTGGTTACAGATTATTAATCATGGTAAAATTGCATTATAAAGAATAAACTACGTTTTACTTAAACAGGGACAATGTTTATGAAGCTAGTACTATGTGCCAGGCACAACCAAAGTGATTCTGCTTGAGAAGGTAATGCGGGGATGGAGGTTCCTGTTGCAACATTAGAAAACAACCATCACCACTGCCAACAGCAATGAGAAAAGAAATGAAGTTTAACTTCTTGATAACTGGGCACCAACATATAAAAGTGCATATTGGAATCCAAACTCAGTTGTAAGACATTTGGAAAAATACATGTGTGAATATGATTTCCTGGTTAAACACTAGGATATTCTGATCAATTTTCATTTTGTTATTTTTCCATAAACAAATACCTGAGCTGTACATGCTGTCAAGGAAAAAGAAAAGCTGAAAGAAAATGTATTTATAAAATATTTTTAAAATATATACTAGTTTAGTCATTATTCACATTAAGACAACAAAAGATGTCACTATGTTATCATAAATATGGAGATACAATAATCCCAGTAATCCTGATCAGCCAGTTGTTATAATCCAGAGCCATTACATTCAGGTGACAAAACCCCCCAAAACAGACAAAACTCTCCTGACTATCTTTGTGCACCAGAGTTTTCTATACAAGAGAATTTTAAATTGCAATAGCTAACACATGAGAAAAAGAAAAAAAATGAGATGCCCTGAAACTTTTTCCAAAAAAAATTGAAAGAAAAAAATTCACCTCATAATTTCAGTAAAATCACATCAATTTCTTACAGCTTTAACATCCAGAACTAAACAGTACCTAAAAAAACAATGCTGATCCCAGATACAAGGAGATGAGGTGCCACAATAGTTCCCACTCATATACTAATGATCATGTCTCTTCTCCCCCACCTATCTTTCATATTTTCTGACTGCATTAAAGACAATAGAAAGTACTACCACATACACTTCCTTCTGACAGATCCTTAACAGTGCCTAGGTACTGTGTTCTCTATCATTTTATATTCATTTTATAACCATTTGCTAGGCAGACACTAAAAATGAAGAACAAAACCAAACCAAACCAAAGATCTCTCCAATCTCCCTTATCAGACAAATGCCTGGTTCCCAGAGGACATTAGTCAGTTAAGTGAAACAAAATATTGTAACAGGAAAGAAAAACTGATAAATCACATACACATCTCAATGTGCTCCTGTTTAAGCTAGGAAGGGAGTTACTTCAATGAAAAATGGAGGGTGTGGAAAAGGGGTGAAAAGCTACAGAGAGACAGAGAGTGAGAGAAAAAAATCATTTTATTATATATTTAGAGTTAAAGCAAGTCAGTACAATGAATCCAAAGGTGTTCCAGGGAGTAGTGTGATGGCAAGTTCTAAAGGAGAATTCCAGAAACTATAGGTCCTTACACAGAACTGCTGGTTAGGGGAGGAATTCTATAGGGAGTTGAATTAAGTGTCCCTGTGGTAGTATCTAGATGTTTTCTCTTTCATTAAGGTTTTGGAGTTTGAATGTATTTCGTCATGAGAAAAAAAAGAATTAGAGCATTATTACAACCTCCAAAGTAAAAAGCAAGAGAAAGACTGGTTTATATAGCCTTTTTTTAATGTAAATATTACATCAGGATACATTTCAAATGAAAACTCAATGCACGCATGCACACACACGCACACACCCCACAGTCTTCCTTATCCTCTTTCTATTTTAAAATTAATTTCGTGCTTAGAATATTTTTTATTTTTTCATAAAATAAGCAAAAATGCCTCATAATCATTTCAGTCTTATATTATCTGGAAAACTCATCACATCACAGAGGGTCACAAAGTCCTGTCCTGTTTCCAAACCAGTTAAAGCTCTGACAATTATGGGATGTTTTGCTGCAGCCTAGGGCAACTAGAAATGGCCATAGATGTTAACTAACTCCCTTCTAAACAGTCTGAGAAAAAAAAAAAACTGTAAGTTTCCCCATCTGTTATTTCCTTTTTTTTTTTCCTTTTTGGCTGTGGAAAAGTAAAATTATGCAAGAGCTTTTGAATGTAAAGGCTGTGTGTGCTTTTTCCCTTTTTGTCTCTGTGTACCGGTTATGTGATGTTGCATAACTGAGTAGAGAGTAGGCGGTTAGCGTTTACTATTGATTTACACTATGCTATCTAATGAATTCAGAACACTAAAAAAATAAAATAAAAATGGAACAGGAGGGGGAGGGAGTAAAAAGAAAAAGAGAGGGACAGGAAGAGGAAAAAGAAGGACCTAAGGGGAGTGAGAAAGAGCTTATTTAGAGAAACAATTCTAATGTCTGGAATAGGTTCATTTTTATTTCCTTTAGCCCTGACTTTTGGTTATTGTTCAGGTCTCAGAAAAATGGATTTGAGCTAGTGACCCCAATATTCCAATCCTATTTCTAATGAGAATTACTGGCAGGTGAATGTTTGAAAGTACAAATGTGTCAAATTACTGGAAAGCAATTCCACTAAACTGTCAGACTTCTCCATATGCACCTATTTATCATTCTTTGTATGCATTTGTGAATCTGTATCTGTGATAGCCAATGCTATGGTCCAAGTAGTTTACCTAGTTGCAAATATTATTTGAAAGACACACAGGGTTATCATCAGGGCAAAAAAAAAAAGCGTGTTTTATTTTGTCCAATTCCTTTAAAACTACATAAAGAACACATTTAGACATCTTTGAATAGATCACATATTACTTTGGAAGAAGATACGCCAAGTTATTTGGCAGAACAGAACAGCTCAATATAAGATAATAAAAGAGAAATGAGGAAGGACGGTAAACTGATGAACAGTACTTGAAGAAGAAATTTAAATAATTTCTTATGTTGTGTCTATAGAGAACCTTTAAGTTTTAATCAGGACCAGTCTAGATGTTCCCAGTTGTCCAAGACTGATTAGTGCATCCTGTGCCATTCAATAAATTTCCAAGGATTAGCCTGGAAAGTATGGGTAAAGGTGATTCTGCTTCTAGGTACAGACCTTCCTATACCCGAGTACTCCTATGGTTGACAACATCCACTAAAGTGAAAAAGAGAAATAGAAGTTTTCTATATTTATCAGCAGCTAGAGAGCTGGGCAAGGAACTTATTTCCTTCCTGAATGTCTATTTGTAAATGGTGACTGAGACAAATCATGGGAGTTATCAAAAAGAAAAACAAGAGTTTGGGATTCATTTCTAATCATCCAGATGCTTTTTTTCCCACCTGTTTTATCTTAGAAAATGTTAAATGAATGCCCACTCCATCCATTTGCCAAAGATGCTTTAAGGACCAATGGTAGTAGCACACAGTTGTATACCTAGCACCTAACACCTGTGGGCCCTTTCTCTGTGCTCAGTAAATATTTGTTGAAACTATAAAATGATTATGGA
The DNA here is from genome assembly GCA_004027185.1 of Glis glis. Classification (NCBI taxonomy): domain Eukaryota; kingdom Metazoa; phylum Chordata; class Mammalia; order Rodentia; family Gliridae; genus Glis; species Glis glis. The sequence continues at coordinate 841 of PVJS01007145.1, read as the reverse complement.
AGAAACATGTCTGTAGGAAAAATGAACTAAAAAAGCCTCAGAAAGACATATTCCAATGTTTTGCAGAAAATCTTAGGCTGTACTACTTGATCGTTTATCTGCAGGCAAAATAATGATGTAAAGGAAATATCGGGCAGTCACACTTGTTGACTACAGTTCCATTTTGTTAGAAAAAAGCTTAACACAAATTATAACACTGATAACATCAGCAAAGTTTTGTGTTCATTTCAACTTGCCATTTTGGGCTATTTTTTCATTTCAGTCCTGGACACAGAAAAGTCCATTTTAATTTCCATGAATGCATTCTAAAGGAAAAGTCATGGGATATCGACATAATTCATCTTTTAAAAAATACTGAGAAGAATGTAGCCATTTAGTAATGGGAAAGAATATGGCTTTTTGTTGAAGGGCAAGACAGGTTGAGTTTTGATTAGGTTATGCAAATTTAAATTAATAGAAGGGCAACCAAGAATGTACTGATTTCCATTTTCTCGGTTAAACAGGAGTTTTATGAGAAAAAATAAATTCTGGATTAGAAAGTTAGAAATGCCATCTTCCAGTTAATTGGAGAATAAGACCTTTAGAAAAAGAATCGCAAGTGCAATCTCAAAAATTCCAGTTTGAAGATTCAACTAAAAGCATGTTTGACCAAGGTAGCCACATTGCTTTTTTAAAACAGGGCTATCATCTTGTTAACTCTTTTAACTCTTTTTTTTTTTTTGCGGTACCAGGGATTGAACGCAGGGGAGTTCTACCTCTGCGCTATGCCTCTGGCCCTATTTTTTATACTTTATTTTGAAACCGGGTCTCACGAAGTTGCAGAGGGCCTCACTAGGTAGAA
>PVJS01007144.1:44262-57338 GCA_004027185.1 Glis glis | reverse complement strand
CTCCTCCGTAAAGCGAGGGCAGCAATACTCTCTCCCTCTTGGGGACACTCCTCCTGCCGTCCCTGTGTTGTCTTATCATTAACTGTTTTCTTCCCCCCAGTTCATTGACCACTCCGGAGATCCAGCAGAGGGAGTCTATAAAACATATGTTTGTGTGGAAAAGATTATTAAGCAGGTAAATATGCATTCCCTGTAAGGTTTTTATCTAAAATATTTTAAGGCTTTTTCCATAAAATTGAGTTTTCCAGACCAAAAAAATGTATTTTTTTCTTTTGAGCCCAAACCTGAGGCAAGCGCCACGGTTTCTGTTGGACGTGCCTCCTGCGGCGTGACTGTGGAATTATTTAGGACCATGTGTCTACCGCTTATCTATTCCACAGAGCTGGGTGATGCTTATATACTCATCAAGCGTGAAATGGATTACAAAAGTACAAGTTCAAAAGTAGGTAATTAGCCGGGTGCGGTGGCACACGCCTGTCATCCCAGTACTTGGGAGGTTGAGACAGGAGGATCGCAGGTTTGAGGCCAGCCTCAGCAACATAGTGAGACTCTCAGCAACCTAGTGAGATCCTATTTCGAAAAAGAAAAAATAAAAAAGGGCTGGGAGTGTAGCTCAGAGGTAGAATGTCCCTGGGTTTAATCCCTAGTACCAAAAAAAGTAGGTATTTGATGAAAAATGCATTTTTCTTAATAGAGAGGCTTCTTAGATACTATATACTACACTTTAGATTCTTATATATTAGAAAAGTCCTCAGATTTCCCGTGTTATCCCTAACAGCAGAGAGGGATGGCAGCATTCCTCCATGAGGACAAGAACATGAACCATGGGGGTGTCTAGAGCTGAAAGTCTCTATCGAGTTTCATGTACTATCTCAAAAATGTATGCACCCAGCCCTCGCCCAGCATGGTGGCACACACCTGTCATCCCAGTACTTGGGAGGCGGAGACAGGAGGATCTCAGGTTCGGAGCAGCATCAGCAATTTGGTGAGACCCTGTTTTAAAATAAAAAATGAAGACAGGCGTGGTAGTGCACACTTGTAATCCCAGTTACTTAGGAGGCTGAGACCAGAGGCTGAGACTGGAGGAGTAGCCTCAGCTACTTAGTGAGACCCTGTTTCAAAATAAAGAATAAAAAATAGAGCTGGGGGTGTAGCTCAGAGGTAGAATGCCCCTGGGTCCAATCCCCAGCACCGCAAAAATAAATAAATAAATAAAATAAAATAAAAAATGACAAGGGCTGGGGTAAGATTCAGAGGTAAATGCCCCTGGGTTCTATCCGCAGTTTAAAAATAAATACCGTAATCTATATGCCTTATATATTCTGTTTAATATTCAGCCTATGTATATTTTTAATATAAAAATCACCTTCAAAATGATGTATCAACAAAAATACCAGTAACTGTAATACTAAGGAAAAGAACCTCACATCTTCAAGTCAAATCAGCGCGGTGGGAAGCTGTCGCGTGTCTAGCCTGTGATTGCCCACCTTCCTGGCGTCTCCCCCAGGGAGCCAGACCCCTGTTTGAGAAGTCGGGTGTTAGAGCTCCGTTTCTAACGATCTCACATTGCAGATGGAGACTCGTTATCAGAGAAAAAGAGCGAGCCCCCAACACAGCGATACGGCATCTGGCAGCACATTTTGAGTGGTGTTCTCTAGTGTAAAGATTGTCATTATCAATTTGATATTTTCAACCATCTTGCAAATTACATAACACAAATTGAGCAAAATTAAACAGACCATATTTACCATCTTGAATGCTTGAAGGACAACATATTTTCAGGGATCTAATATAAAGATGAGATGTAACAGCAGAGATATTTAATATCAAGGAAGTCCAATCATTGTAATTCAATTTTTATGGCATATTTCTCAGGCATTACCACAACCTTTAATATTATAGACTAGCCAAATACAACCACAGATACTGTTTTTCAGAAAGCAAATCCCATCAGCTTTATTCTTAGTAAAAAAAAAAAAAAGGTCTTTGTTTTTGTTATATTAGTATTTTGTTTCTTATTTTTACTTTTTGGTACTGGGGATCAAACCCAGGTACACTCTACCTCTGAGCCACACTCCCAGCCCTTTTTATTTTGAAACAGGGTCTCACTAAGTTGCTGAGGCTGGCCTCACACCTGCAATCCTCCTGTGTCAGCCTCCCAAGTACTGAGGTTAAAGGTGTGTGCCCCCCCCGCCCGGCTCCTTATTTTTAAATCAGTGTTATGTTTATAACTTTATTCCTGCAGGTATCATATAAAGGCCACAAGTTTGGACTTGCCTGTTCAGTAGTGAAGCCCGCTTCGGGCCCATGTGCTAACCCCTGCTATCAGGTCTCTGTAGTGCGTTCATTTCTGCGTGCTTGTACTTTACGTCCAGGACATATTGGGCTTTGAGAACACAGACGTGGAGACGAAGGATTTGGGAAGCGAAGACTCCATTCTGGAAGAAGATGATCTGGGGGATGTTCTGTGGGACATACATGACGAACAAGAGCAAATGGAGACCTTTCAGCAGGCTTCTAATTCAGCCCACGAGTTAGGATTTGAGAAGGTAAGACTTTGGAGTATTGATCCAGCCAAGATCAGCCGCCACTCGGAGTCTGTGTTACGACTGTGTTTCCACCTAAACACAGTCAGGGGTCATGCTTGTGCTAGTTGTCTGCTGTCGAAGCTTAGTTGTAGGTTCACATCATGTGAGATATAGCTGAGATTTAAATAGACTATGGACACCAAGTGCTTCGGGTTATAGATTAGGATTTATCAACCCCGTGTTCATTACGCCACCTTCGACAACTCACCTAGAAAACTGGATGAGAATAGTAAGGCTGTTTATTCTTCCCATTTATAGGAATCAGGCCAGGCGTGGTGGCGCACAGTTGTAATCCCAGTACTTGGGAGGCTGAGACCGGAGGATCCAGGTTCGCGGCCAGCCTCAGCTACTTAGTGAGGCCCTCTGCAACTTAGTGAGACCCTGTTTCAAAATAAAGAATAAAAAAATAGGGCTGGGGGGTGTAGCTTGGAGATAGAATGCCCCTGGGCACAATCCCCGATCCTGCCAAAAAAATAAAAAATAAAAATAAAAAAATGAAGGAATCAGACTATCAGGCATTCAAAAAGCGAGACTGCAGTAGTTCAATGCATTCGGCAGATTGCTTCTTTATTGGTCTAATCAGCATCCCTAACTATTAAATAAGCTAATGGAAATTGATGTGTATGAACAAAGATGTGTGAGTTAAAAGATAATTAATAATATTTTAAAAATAATGCAAGAACTAATATTTTAAAGAATATTGTCAGGGGTGGTGGCACATGCCTGTAATCCCAGTACCTGGGAGGCTGAGACAAGAGGATCACAGGTTTAAGGCCAGCCTCAACAACTTAATTAGACCTTTAGCAACCTACTGAGACCCTGTTTCCAAACAAGAAATTTAAAAAGGACTGGGGGGTATGGCTCAAAGGTAGAATACCACTGAGTTCAAACCCTGGTACCACACACACACACACGCAAAAGAATATTACAGGAGCTAACATTACAGCTGGGCATGGTGGCACACGCCTGTAATCCCAGTACTTGGGAGGCCGAGAAGAGAGGATCACAGGTTCAAAGCCAGACTTAGCAACTTTGTGAGACTCTCAGCAACTTGTGGGGCCCTGTTTCCAAATAAATAAATAAATAAAATGGGCTGGAGGCATAGCTCAGAGATAGAATGCCCCTGGGTTCAACAATCCCCAGTACCACCACCACAAAAAAAAAAAGAAGCTAACACTAACAGTTGCATTTTTATGAGTTTTATAATTTATACTATCTGTGTTTGTGTGCTAGTTCCATCATTTCCTAAGTTGATTTTGCGCAAATCATGTGGCGTCTCTAGACTTGATGTCCTCATCTATAAAGTAAGAACAACTAATAGTATCTACCTTCTAGGGTGGTTGCAAGGAGTAAGCCAGGTAATGTACACGAAGCCCTTAGCACAGTGTGGGATACATCAGTAGTTTATGAAAGAGCTACTGCGACACAGGGCACAGTGGTGCCAGCCTGTAATCCTAGTGATGGGGTGGTTGAGGATCACAGATTCCAGGCCAGCCCCAGCAACTAAGCAAGACATTTCAAAATAAAAAGGGCTGGGGTTGTAGCTTGGAGGCTGAATGCCCCTGAGTTCAAGCCCAGTACCAAAAAAAGAGAGAAAGAGCCAGACAGAGTGCACGTGCACAAGGGCACGCTACTGGTGTTATTTTATAAATGAAGAAACTGAGGTTCCGATTATGGTCTGCCCAAGAGTGCACAAGGAATAAATTCCAGATTTGGGATTAACCTAGGGCTTCTGACTCCAAACCCTATGCTTTCTCTTCTTTTTATTTTTAAAATTTATTTATTTATTTTGCAGTACTGGGGATGGAACCCAGGGGCATTCTACCTCTGAGCTACACCCCCAGCCCTATTTTTTTATTCTTTATTTTGAAACAGGGCCTCACTAAGTTGCAGAGGCCTCACTAAGTAGCTGAGGCTGGCCGCGAACCTGGATCCTCCGGTCTCAGCCTCCCAACTACTGGTATTACAAGCGTGCGCCACCACGCCCAGCTCTATGCTTTCTCTTTTACAGCCAGAGGTCTTAACTTGGGAAGGAAGGGTCTCTAAATGAGCTTTCTGTGGGACCCTGAACGACAATGTTAGAATTGATGAGGTAATAAATCAGGTGCATTGGCACATGCCTATAATCCCAGTCCTTGGAAGGCTGAGCCAGGAGGATCACACGTTCGAGGCCAGCCTCAACAACTTAGCAGGACCCTATTTCAAAATAAAAATAAATAAAAAAGGACTGGAGGTGTAGCTTGGAGGTAGAATGCCCCTGGGTTCAGTATGCAGTACCATAAAATTTTTTTTAAAAAGAGAAAAGAAAAAGAATTGATAGGGTGATCAATCAGTAAAGTCCTTCCTTTGTTCCTTCCAAAGCATCAGTACTATCAGAATTATTTCAGTTCTTGGGCAATGTTTCTGACAGGCAGAAACATTGATTGAAAATTAATTTTGCTAACCTAAAACCACAAACTACTTACTAAAAATGTTTTACATTCCCATCAGCTACCACGTAGACCACTGGTGCACTGAGCAAGCACCCGGACCCGCAGGTGACCTGCAAGCTCCTTAGGCTATGACATCTTAGTTTTCTGAGTGTGTTCTTTCAGCTCTGAACCATTCGTGGGTGTCGGGGGGAGCCTGGGAAATGCGGGTTCTTGGATTTTGCCTAGAACTCACTAGTTCCAGAAAGATCTCCAGCAGCCTGTGCTGGCCTGATTCTCCGGGTGGGCCAGCCTGGGAGACTCGCAGGCCCCAGAAGAAACCCGCTCTCCTTTTGGACCTCTTGGCAGCAGTCCCTGATGCGGTCTCCAGGACACATAGTCACTCTTCTGAGGAGATCTAGCATGCCTGCCGGGCCCTCAGCGCCTCACGTGGCACTTCCCAGGATTCAGGGGCTCCAGGGTGACATAGCGACCTTCCTGCAGCCTTCTGCAAGACTTCTGAATGTTGCAAAACCCCACAGGGAGCTGGGTGTCATCCTCACCCACTCATTTACAACACCCTGGAGGAGAAATCGGGGCCATTGCTAGTTTACTATTTCAAATGTGTTTCGCCAGGCACAGAAATAAGCAATGGTGACGGGGCTGTCGACTTCCAGTGTTTATTTTCTCATGCAGCTGGTTGCCAATGCTTTCAGAGGATAATCAGACGTTGACTGTAAATTCCTGTTTGTTTCTAGTATTACCAGCGTCTTAACGACCTAGTGACCGCACCCGCCCCGATTCCGCCCCTTCTGGTGTCTGGAGGACCAGGCTCTGGAAAGTCCCTGCTTTTGTCAAAGTGGTATGACGCAGCTCTGTTCAGCCATCCTCATCACTATCATCTTTTGAATTAATGACGTCATTCAGCAGAATGCGCTGCGCGACTGCCTTCCTGCATGGCCTGTACTAAACACTAACCAAGCACAGGGGAGTCAAGGACTAGGTGCACGCCAGAAGATTCAGAGTGAAAAAGGAGTAGGAAATGTGAGCATTCATGATCATATACATAAACCATGTAGGTAAGAGATGCAAAAACACTACAAGGTCAGTGTGGTATGGAGTTAATAGAGTAGAAGGATCTGCCTTTATTTTCAATTGTTGGTCTCTTAAAAGTTTCATTTAGATTTTAAATATATGAAACAATACGAAGACTATTTAAAGTAAGATAAATCCTAAACAGCATCAAAACTAAGGATAACTTTTATTTGAATGCAATTTAGTTCTTCAAATTATAGACTGAGGTTCATATAAACTAATCAACTTTTAAACTTCATTTTATTGTTTAAAAACAAGTAGTAGGCATATTTGCTTTTATTCCTAATTATGTACATTAAAGGGTTAACATATATTGGTGTTTTCTGTTTATTGCCTTTTATTTAAAGTTATTTTTGGCCAGGCATGGTGGCGCACGCTTGTAATCCCAGTAGTTGGAAGGCTGAGACCGGAGGATCCGGGTTCGCGGCCAGCCTCAGCAACTTAGTGAGGCCCTCCGCAACTTAGTGACACCCTGTTTCAAAATAAAGAATAAAAAATAGGGCTGGGGGTGTAGCTCAAAGGTAGAATGCCCCGGGTTCGATTCCCAGTACCTCATAAAAAAGTTATTTTTGAAAAATAATATTTTTATACTTAGCAAATTTTGCTCAAAGAGCTTCTTTTTCACTAAATGTTAATGCTTATTTTACTAATGCCTTCACCTTCAATGTAAACCATTTTAGTTGACATTAATTAACACTAATTTGCGATTAAAATCAATCTATCTTTTTTTTCCAGTTTTTTTAAAAGGCTCTAAAGGAGTAAAATCAGAACTGTCCCTATTTATTCAGAAGTGACTAACCATGTGTCTGCTGACTGTTAGGCAGCACTCTGTGTCTAGTTCATCGTGGATCCTTTGGTTGGCAGTAAAGGAGCTGTGTCGGTGTTGTAAAAATTCCGTGTTCTTCTTTCAGGATTCAGTTGCAACAGAAGAATTCCCCTACCACGCTGATCCTTTCTCATTTTGTGGGGAGGCCCCTGTCGACCAGCTCGGAGTCCTCCCTGATCATTAAACGATTGACACTGAAGGTGTGGTGGGCAGTCTTTAGAAATTTCCAGAATGTTATTTAGATTCAGAAATTGTCAGGACTAAGGAGAGAATGATAAACAAAATTTCAGTATTACAAGTTGAGCATCCCTACCCTGAAATCTGAAATGCCCCAAAATCTGAGACTGCTTGAGAGCCAATGTGACTCCACCAGGGGAAAATTCTCCACCTGACCCACGTGACAGGTCACAGTAGAAATTCAGGCGCCTAAAAATACGCCATAGAATTACCTGCAGGCCGTGTGTGACAGGTGGATATGAAACATACATGAATTTCCTGTTTAGACTTGTGTCCCACTCCCAAGATATCTCATTTGCATGTGTAAATATTCCAAAATCTGAAAACCTGAAATCTGAAACACTTCTGGTAAGAAGCATTTCAGATAAGGGGTACTCAGACTATAGCCAGTTGTTTTGGTTTTGTGTAAGGTTAAAAGTAGTACTTAGCCGGGCATGGTGGTGCAAGCTTGTAATCCCAGTACTTGGGAGGCTGAGACCGGAGGATCCAGATTTGTGGACAGCCTCAGCTACTTAGTGAGTGAGGCCTCCGCAACTTGGTGAGACCCTGTTTCAAAATAAAAAATAAAAAATAGGGCTGGGGGTGTAGCCCGGAGGTAGAATGCCCCCGGGTTCAATCCCCAGTTCTGCAAAACAAAACAAAAAATAGTACTTGATAGAGTCAGGCTCTCTTGGGGACTCAAATGTGATTTAAAATTAGGGACAGGCCAGGCATGGTGGTGCTTGCTTATTATCCTAGTACTTGGGAGGCTGAGACAAGAGGATTGCAGGTCTGAGGCCAGCCTCAGCAATTTAGCAAGACCGTCAGCAACTTAGTGAGACCCTGTTTCAAAATAAAGAATAAAATCGGGCTGGAGGTGTAGCTCAGAGGTAGAATGCCCCGGGGCAATCCCCAGAACCACAAAAAATAAAAAAAAAAGAAGGACAGAAGCCAGGTGTGGTGGTGCATGCCTGTAATCTCACTACTTGGGAGGCTGAGGCAGGAGGATCACAGGTTTGAGACCAGCAAGCAATACCTTGAGACCCTGCTTAAAAAATATATAAAAAATAAAATGGGGCTGAGGATGTGGCTCAGAAGTAGGACACCCCTGGGTTCAATCCCCAGTATCACACACACACACACACACAAAGGCAGGGACAGGAGTAGATGCCCGCAGCGGTGATGAAGTGTAGCTGTTTAACTTGTGTGCATTGTCGTATTGTAGCTGATGCAGCATGCTTGGTCAGTGTCCGCGCTGACCCTGGACCCTGCTAAGCTTCTGGAAGAGTTCCCACGATGGCTGGAGAAGCTCTCTGCGCGCCATCAGGGCAGCATCATCATCGTCATCGATTCCATCGACCAAGTCCAGGTACCGCTTGCCCTGTGTGGTCTATTGGCTGCTCTGAAAGAGACAAAGCTATCAGGAGTGGCAGAAGCAGGCATTTGAACTAGCTGTTTGTGAGAAGAAAATGTGGTTGCTGTTTCTTTTATTTCTGCTTAATTTCTAGGGAGAAAGCTTGTGGCTAAAAAAAAAAATGTACTGAATGCCAGTAGACACAAGTATCTTATTGAGAAAGACCAGCCAAATTTATGTAATTAGCACAAACTGTTCGTTTTGATATATTTTTAGGGCCTTGACATTTCCGTAAGTGTCCAGAACAGAGATAATAGTGTTCTGCCACTTGCTCTTTAAAATCCTAAAATAAATCATCCAAAGATAAGATATTTAACCTCAAGAATAAATAAGGACTGGGGATGTAGCTCACTGGTAGAGCACTTGCCTGGCATGCATGAGACCCTGGGTTCAATCCCCAATACCACGGCAGGACATGGTAGTGCATGCCTTTAATCCCAGTACTTGGGAGGCTGAGGCAGGAGGATCGCAGGTTGGAGGACAGCCTCAGCAAGTAGTGAGCCTCTCAGCAACCTAGCAAGACTCTGTTTCAAAAGTAAAAAATAAATAAATAAATAAATAAAAAGGGGTAGAGGTGTAGCTCAGAGGTAGAATGCCTCTGGGTTCTACCACATGCACACACACGCACACACACACACACACACACACACACACACACACACATAGATAAATTATAAGGGAAATTTAATGAGAATTTTATTTTGCCAGAGGATCTATTATTGGGTTGTTCTGCAATATTTTGACGAATAGATTGAATTTGGTTTTTCTGTTTTTAAGCAAGTTGAAAAGCACATGAAATGGCTGATTGACCCCCTGCCAGTGAATGTAAGAGTGATTGTTTCTGTGAACGTGGAAACGTGTCCTGCGGCTTGGAGGTGCAGTGCTACCTTTAATGCTTTCAGATTACACGAAATGTTTTAAGGGCAAACAGAGGAAGGTTTTTGACATGCATTGGTGTTTTTCATATAAATGTCAGTGAGGCTGGGGAGAAATGGATGAGTTCAAGAAAAAGATACTATCTGTAGGGTTTGGTGGGAGGTTAGATCTGGAATATAAGAGAAAAGGAGGAAGGATGATTACAAGTCTCTGACTCAAGAAATTAAATTAATGGTGAGGTGGGCATGGTGGCACGCGTCTGTAATCCCAGTGCTTGGGAGGCTGAGGCAGGAGGATTGCAGGTTGGAGGCCAGCCTCAGAAACTTATAGCAAGGCCCTCTGCAACTTAGTGAGACCCTGTTTCAAAATGAAAATAAAATAGGACTGGGGTTGTAGCTCAGAGGTAGAATGCCCCTGGGTTCCATCCCCAGTACCACAAACAAACAAACTAATGGTGATTTCATGAACTGAAATAGGGAATACAAAAGACAGGCACACAAAAGACAGGGGAAAGGTAGTGAGTTCAGTTCGGGGACAGGGTTAGTTTGAGTTGCCAGTTGTAGATCTAAGTAACTGTCTAGTCGGCAGTTGAATTTATGAGCGAGGAAAGTGGGGGCCTGGGCAGTCCTGAGAGTAATAGCCTTTACTCCTGTTACCTTGAATGCAAGCTCATATTAGCATCCCTCAAAAAAGTGATACAGGGTCACTTGGAATCTCACTATGATGTCTAGTTACAATGCACCAATAAAAGATTAATTTTTTTTTTTGCGGTACCAGGGATTGAACGCAGGGGCGTTCTACCTCCGCGCTACGCCCCCAGCCCTATTTTTTATACTTTATTTTGAAACCGGGTCTCACGAAGTTGCGGAGGGCCTCACTAAAGAGAGAGAGAGAGAGAGAGAGAGAGAGACAGGGGGAGAGAGAGAGAGCGAGCTGAGGCTGGCCACGAACCTGGATCCTCCAGTCTCCGCCTCCCAAAGTACTGGGATTACAAGCGTGCGCCACCACGCCCGGCCAAAGATTAATTTTTAAAATAAAAATAAATAAGTGATACACAGGTTGAATTCTGTAGGGTTTCTCAACCTACTTTTTTACCCCCAAGAAGCCTTGTAGACATTTTTTTTCTATTTACACTATTGGTTTACATATATAAACAGATATGTGTGTATATTTGTGCTTTCTATATAAGAGAATAGGATTCACTCCCTCCCCAGAGACGATTTTTGCTATCATACTGAGAATGCATGTTATAATAATTAAGTTTCAACTGAACTGTGGATTCTTGTGGTTCAAGACTGTGTTAGGCTGCTCCTCCTAGGTACTCATACCTGTGTTCAGTTTTACTGAAACTAGTGTTTAGTTTTACAGAATATAGAATCGAAACATTCTACCACTTAGTTGTCTAATGTATATGCTACTTATTTTATAATACTCTCTTGTGACTTGTTGCCGAGAGCAATGATACCCATGTTAGAATGAATAAATAATTATTCCTTATTGTGATGAACAGAGATTAGCTTTGCTTATTTTATAAAGGCAGTATTCAAAATTAATTTCTGTAATGGATTTTAACTTGTGCTGTGGGCAGATCACAGTCCTTGTTGAATTATTTGGATTTCATTTTTCTTTTCTTTAACCAAAAGGTTGTGGCCTACACTTCATCTAGATCCTTTAAATCCAAAAGATGCAAAATCTATCATAATTGCAGAATGCCACTCTGTCGACATTAAGTTGAGTAAAGAGCAGGTAAGCATTCTTAATTTGGGTGCTATCTTTATTGTCAGCTTCCCCATAAAATATCTAAGAATTAAAAGTCAGTAGAGGGGCTCTGTTGTTATAAGGAAAAGTGGAGCTTGGTAATTACTTTGGTAAGCCGGGCATGGTGGTGCATGCTTGTAATCCCAGTACTTGGGAGGCTGAGACCGGAGAATCCAGGTTCACAGCTAGCCTCAACTACTTAATGAGGCCCTCTGCAACTTAGTGAGACCCTGTTTCAAAATAAAGAATAAAAAATAGGGCTGGGGGTGTAGCTTGGAGGTAGAATGCCCCTGGGTTCCATCCTCAGTACCACAAAAAAAAGTAATTACTTTGGTAAACGTACTGCCTCTTTAATGACAGCTACAGAAGAAATAAAAAGACTTTGGTCTTAAGGGATGCTATATAATATTAAGTAGGTATTTGAAAAACAAAAATGCATTTTCCCATTGGCTGTCTGCACATGGAAGGCTGCCCGTAGCCCAGGATCCTCCGCTACACTGTGTGACATCCGATGAGGCGCAGGAAGCGCGCTACGTCCCTGGCATATTTGTGGCTATGTAGTGAGGACCGCTTAATTCCAGGGTGGTTTTTGTATCTTTGTTTTGTTTTCTTGGGAAACTGGTGCAGGAGAAGAAGCTAGAGCGACACTGCCGTTCTGCCACCACCTGCAATGCCCTCTACGTCACCCTCTTCGGCAAAATGATGGCGCGGTAAGTGGCGGGCATTCCCCTGATCTGATTGATCGGTGTGCTTGTCTTTGCTGTGGACTGCTTGCTTGCTCGCCCTGTGACCCGAGCAAGGGCTGCTCACTACAGCGCTTTCTTGGGCAGTAAGAGCTCTGCTTATTCTAATAGTGACACTAACACTGTGACATTTTGACGTACCGCTGAAGACTGAATTATCAGAACTCGTCCATGGGTTTGCCTATGAATTATCAGAACGTGTCAATAGATTCATCTGATTTTGATCACACTAACCCTTTCCCCACTGGGGTCACCAAAGAAGGACATCTTCCCCATCACTTGAGGTCACCCATCCGTGCCTGGCGTTACCTGATGAGGCCCCAGCTTTGGAAACTGGAGAAGAAAACTGGGGTGTAAGAATGTTATTTTAGAGCTACGGCTATAATCCCAGCACTTGGGAGGGTCGCAGGTTTGAGGCCAGCCTCAGCAACTTAGCGAGGCCCTCTGCAATGTGGGGAGACTCTGTTCCAAAATAAAAAAAAATTAAAATAGGGCTGGGGGTATAGCTCATAGGTAGAATGCCCCTGGTTCAATCCCTAGTACCACAAAAAAACACACAAAAAAATAATATCATTTCAGTTATCTTTGAATCTCAGTAGGCAGGGATATAGGTAGGAATTTTTAACTGTGTCTGTTCTCAAATCCCGATAAACTTTTTGTCATAAAGTAGTTCTTCTGTTTTCATATCCATTAGTAACCAGCCTTTAGATAGGAAAGAGACTGTTTTTCTACTTTGATTCTTCTTCAATACAGCTTCACTCTACTTAGTGTATCCTCAGTCAGAGATTTATTTATTCATTATTTATTTTGCAGTACTGGGGATTGAACCCAGGGGCATTCTACCTCCGAACTACACCCCCAGCTCTATTTTTTATTCTTTATTTTTGAAACGGTCTCACTAAGTTGCGGAGGGCCTCACTAAGTAGCTGAGGCTGGCCACGAACCCAGATCCTCCAGTCTCAGCCTCCCAAGTACTGGGATTACAAGCATGCACCACCATGCCTGACCTCAGTCAGAGATTTAAAAAAAAAAAAGATGAATCCTTTTGACATCCATCACAATCTATACGAATCCTAGCACAGCTCTGATTTCTAGACACTAAATGCAGTTAGGACTCTTTTTTTTTTTTTTTTTTTTTTTTTTTTTTTTTTT
>PVJS01007144.1:0-38905 GCA_004027185.1 Glis glis | reverse complement strand
GATTACAAGCGTGCGCCACCACGCCCTGCGCCATTGGGGGTTTTTAAAAATAGTTCTATCTTAGGAAAACACTGTAAGAATATGATGTTTTAAGACCCTGGGCTTTTGACTTCTCTTAATGCCTTTTGATAATGTTTTATCTTCTTTCCCAGAGGTCTGAGGGAAGGGAAGAGGTTGGTTGCTGCTCCAGAATATCACTGTGTTTATTTTCTTAGATTGGTAAAGTTTCCAATTTTGACCTGTCTCCGTGTTAGATTGTACTTGGAGGTGCGTGTTAAATACCATTTCCTCTTCCACCTCCACCTGAGCCTTTGGAAGCGCTCTGGTTGCAGGAGGCATGACTGAGCACTGTCCCTCTCTCCCCAGTCAGGACAGAGTGACCTGGCGGAGCGCAGATGAGCTCCCATGGCTTTTCCAGCAACAGGGAAGCAAACAGAAGCTGCACGATTGCCTCCTCAACCTCTTCGTGTCTCAAAACCTCTACAAAAGGCAAGAAGCGCATTCTAGAATACCGCCCCCAGAAGGGTTGAGCGCAACACGTGCTCCACTTAACCAAGAAAAAATAGCATTAACTTAAACGTCAGGACATGGGCTGGGGAGGTGGCTCAGTGGTAGAGCACTTACCCAGCATGTGCAAGACCCTGGGTTTCACCCCCAGCATAATAGATAGATAGATAGATAGACAGACAGACAGATGATGGATGATAGATAATGATGATAGATGGATGGATGATGGATGATAGATAGATGATGGATGATAGATGATGATGATAATGATAGATATAGATTATAGGTAGGTAGATAGATAGATAGATAGATGATAGATAGATGATAGGTGATGGATGATAGATAGATGATAGATAGATTGATAGATGGTAGATAGATAGATGATAGATAGATAGATAGATAGATAGATGATAGATAGATGATAGATAGATAGATAGATAGATAGATGATAGATAGATAGATAGATGATAGATAGATAGATAGATAGATAGCTGATGGATGATAGATGATGGATGATAGATAGATGGATGATGGATGATAAGTAGATAGATGAAGATAGATAGATGGATGATAGATAGATAGATAGATGATAGATAAAATATTAGTCCAGTTTCAGTGGTATCTGAAAAACAAAGTGCAGGAGAAATTTTAAGACAATTTACAAAGTGCTGTGAAATCTACTTTCTCCAAGAGGAAAACATGGAGTATTGCTGCTTTGTAAAATCAGAGCTGGAATGAGCGTGGGAATTCATATCTTATTTTTACATTTAGTCAGGCCTAAATCTAAACCAGGCAGAGAAATTATTCATGATGTCTGTTTCTCAGGGCCTTTAAGTATCTTAAAAGTATAGCCTTCAAATCAGATTCTGCGCTCCAAATGAAATCCGACTTGTGTTGAATTTAAAAGACAGAAAATTACCCTTCTGCATAAATGTATTCTGTTTGTCTCTTTGGGTATGTTTCAGTTTGTTAATAGCACAGATACCCTGCTTTGAGTCAAACTGCTGACCTACTAAGCCTTGTGAGGGGTTTTTCTGCCTCACTTAGAAGTGTAGAATTTTTCATAAAATAGCTACAATAATTTGTTTGCTCTTGAGTGAACTCAAATTGCTTAGTTGGACCTCTTAAATTATTTCTGGTCTCCATTCTGATTTTTCATGATTCCTTTGAAATCAGATCCATTCCTTGGCTTACCAGCTCTCCCGTCCTACTTAATATCATCTGCAAATGAATAAGATTACCTTTATCACCCAGTACCTTGATGAAAATACAAAGTGAATGCTCTATGGCAGTTCACCTATGTTCAGTTAGTTTCGTCTGTTCTGACGTAATCATTTAAAAGAACTTTTGAGCTGGTCACAGTGTTATACACCTGTAATCCCAGTACTTGGGAGGCTGAGACAGGAGGATCGGAGGTTCAAGGTCAGCCTCACCAATTTAGTGAGACCCTGTTTCAAAATAAAAAATATGAAGGGCTGGCAGGGGGGGTGTAGCTTGGAGGTAGATAGAACACCACTAGGTTCAATCCCCAGTAGCAAAAATAAAAATAAAAGAACGTTTGGATTGCATTCGGCAGTTAGCTGCATATGGTCTAAAAGAGATTCCGGTGAATTTCCAGTGGTGAGTCACCATGGTGGTAGCAATGGTGAGTGCCGTGTTTTCCTAACGGCACGTGGGGCTGGTGTCCCCATTTCTGCAGGTGAGACGAGGTGAGGTGAGGTGCGAGGGGCGGGCGGCCTGCTCAGGAGCACACAGCGAGGGAGGGTGGCGGCGTCTGACAGTACCGACCTCAGAACACCCTGCTGGCCTACTGCTGAGTGCTCACCACCTTGCTGTGCACTCCACGCTCCGTCCCACAGCGGCCTTTGCGTTTGTTTTGTCGGCGCAGGGGACACTTTGCGGAGCTGCTGGGCTACTGGCAGTTCGTGGGCAAGGACAAGAGCGCCATGGCAGGGGAATACTTCGACTCCCTGAAGCAGTACGAGAAGAAGTGCGCGGGCGAGGAGCGCTGGACTCGCCTGGCCGAGCTCTACGAGACGCTGGGGCGGTTCCTCAAGGACCTGGGCCTCCTGAGCCAGGTAAGGGGAACTCCTCTCCTCCCAGGGAGGGGAAGGGTCCTCTGTTCACTCCAGTGGCAGCTCAGAGCACATTTCACTCACTTCCTCCACCCCCTCTTGATGTCCCCAGGCCGTGGTCCCTTTGCAAAGGTCTCTAGAAATTCGAGAAACTGCTTTAGATCCTGACCACCCCAGAGTCGCCCAGTCCCTGCACCAGCTAGCCAGTGTGTACGTGCAGTGGAAGAAGTTTGGCAACGCAGAGCAGCTGTACAAGCAGGCGCTGGAAATCTCGGAGAACGCCTATGGTGTAGACCACCCGCATACCGCCCGGGAACTCGAGGCCCTCGCCACTTTGTACCAGAAACAAAACAAGTAAGATTCAGACCGGCGATGCTGATTGACAGAGGGAATTAATTACAGCTTTTTAGTGGACTTAGCTGGTAGGCTTTGCTTTTTTTTTTTGCGTTAGTGGGGATTGAACGCAGGGTCATTCTACCTCTGAGCTACAGCCCCAGCCCTATTTTATTCTTTATTTTGAAACAGGGTCTCACTAAGTTGTGGAGGGCCTCACTAAGTAGCTGAGGCTGGCCGCGAACCCGGATCCTCCGGTCTCCGCCTCCCAAGTACTGGGATTACAAGCGTGCACCACCACGCCCTGCTAGGCTTTTGCTTTTATGGCTCTGTACTTTCCCTTATCTTATGCAGTGTGTTCAAATAATATTTCTTGATGTGTCTTCTTCATAGAAAACTAGAGCCACAAGGTTCATCTCTAAAGATGCACGAAGGAGAGGATGGACGTTGGCATCATGTAGTCTTGGGTTTGAAGCCTGGCTCTTTCAGCAGCTAGATTTGTAATATTGATGGCATTACTAATACAGCGGCAGCCAACCATTGGCCACAGGCCAGATCCGGCTTTGTAAACAAGCTCTCATTGGAGCACAGCCACATTTTTCATTTACATATTAACTATGGTTGTTCTGTGCCTGGGTGGCAGATTCCTTAGTTGTGGGCCCACAGAGCCTAAAATATTAACTGTCTGTCCAGCCCTTTACAGAAAAGTTTGCTGAGCTTGGTATAATAAAGACTTCCAGGGTAGAGTGGTAGAGCTCTTGCCTGGATGTGGGAAGCCCTGGAATCCCCAGCACTGCAAACACAAAGAGAAAAAAGATATAAAAAAGGCTTTCGGCCAGGTGCAGTGGTACATCCCTATAATCCCAGTACTTGAGAGGCTGAGACAGGAGGATTGCAGGTTTGAGGCCAGCGTGAGGTAAATTAGCAAAATCCTATTTCAGAATAAAAATACAATAGGGCTGGAGTGTAGCTCAGAGGAAGAATGCCCCTGGATTCAATCCCAGTAACACACACACACACACACACACACACACACACACACAAAATAAGTAAATAGATAAATAAATAGGCTTTCATATCTATTGGGCACTCAGAGTAACATTTCTTCCTCTATCAGAAATTATATCTCTTGTTCTGTCATGAGTGAGACATATTGGAAGTTTTTCTCTTAATTTCTACAAATACTATTTCACACAAATTTCGTGTGAATTTCACATTTATATTTAACCAAAAATTAATCTGTGCAGAAAAAGGTGCTATACAGCAAACTAAAATTTTGGCTTTTCATTTTGTACGTTACCCCTTATACATTCAGGATGAGTCAGTTAAGAACAATTAAATGTCAGCTACTTAGAGGACTCGGTTTATTTTGTTTTGTCAGACAGTCTTAGGAAGGTTTTGTTTAAGATTTTGACCTGCATATTACGATCACGAGGATACTGTTGTATTTAATAGCCCAAAAAGGTCTTATACTATTTAAGGGGTACTTTCATTTCACTGAAATATAATGCTTTGAATATGCTCTTTTTGTTTGACTTACCATACTTTTTCTTTTAAGATATGAACAAGCCGAACATTTTAGGAAAAAATCCTTTAAAATTCGTCAGAAAGCTACGAGGAGAAAAGGCAACTTGGTAATGAGAGATTTCTTCTATGTTGTATTTTGCACCAGAGAGAAAGAACATCCTTTGACTATCAGAGGTGCATAAACCTCACATTCTAAGAGCTTTAGATTCTAGGGACTTCTAGAAAAAGCACTGGTTAACATTTTCTTTTTTATTTATAATATGTGTTTTAAGTATTAGGTTTACTGAGTAGTATGACTTAGTAGATTTTTAAAAAGTGGAACTGTAGAATATATTTGTAGGTTAGACTTTGGAAGATGAAATTTAAAACTACTTTGATTCTTTTCTATAAAGAGTTAGAAAAGAGAATAAAAGAAATTTACCATTTTATGTTAGATTCAGATGTGAAGGGATTCTTCCTCTTGAGCACACAAGAGATTTTGATTTTTCGAAGTTGCTGATCAAAGTCTATAGCTTATTTCTTTGTTTTAAAATGCTATGTGCAGCTGGGCGTGATGGCGCACACTTGTAATCCCAGTACTTGGGAGGCTGAGACAGGAGGATCACAGTTTGCGGCCAGCCTCAACTACTTAGTGAGACCCTCCGCAACTTAGAGAGACCCTGTTTCAAAATAAAGAATAAAAAATAGGGCTGGGGGTGTAGCCTGGAGGTAGAATGCCCCTGAGCTCAATCCCCGGTACTGCAAAAAAAAATAAATAAATAAAAAAATAAAAATAAAATGCTATGTGTATTTTTAAGAACACCTAATGTTCAAGTGTTTAGTGGCAGGTTGGCAAATATTGGCAAGTTTATTCTGTTTCCTAATCTGTTTTGAAGCACCTTAAGATATATTTTACCAAAATAGCTCAACATCATTTTCACAAAATCATTTTTCATAAATTTGAGAACATGATATCCTATAGAAATACGTGTATCCTTAATAATCGCTAGATTAATTTCAGTGTGCTACCTAAAATACTTGTCATCTGGGGCTAGGATGTAGCTCAGTGGTAGGTCGCTTGCCTAGCATACGCAAGGCCCTGGCTTCAACCCCCAGTACTACTCAAAAAAAAAAGGAAAATAATTGTCATCTAGATTAAAGAGGAAAAAAGGAGAAAGGATTTTTTAGGACCCAGTCTATGGTTTCAGAATCAAGGGTGGCCCTTGGTGACTGTGTGATTTTCTGTGTTTGCTCCAGTATGGATTTGCCCTTTTACGCAGACGGGCCCTGCAGTTAGAAGAGCTCACCTTAGGAGAGGACACTCCGGATCACGCCCGCACCCTCAATGAGCTGGGCGTTCTCTACTACCTTCACAACAACCTGGAGTGAGTACCACGGTCAGCGATAAGTATTCATTCTTTGTGTGTGTGTGTGGTGCTGGAGATGGAACCCAGGGGCATTCTACCTCCAAGCTACACCCCCAGCCCTGTTTTTTATTCTTTATTTTGAAACAGGGTCTCACTAAGTTGCAGAGGGCCTCACTAAGTAGCTGAGGCTGGCCTTAAACTTGTGACCCTCCCGTCTCAGCCTCCCAAGTACTGGGATCACAAGCGTGCACCACCACGCCCGGCTAAGTATTCATCCTTGTAAAGCTGTTTCACATGTCTACCGAGTCCAAAGCCAGAACAGCTTCATGAAGACCATGGAGGACTTCAACAATGATGTTAGGTTATGAGCATGCCCACAGTTCAGCTGACACGTTCTCTACTGTTTCACCCCACTTCTGAACTAAAGAGTTCTTCTGTAGCTTCCCTGGTATGTTTTATATGTTTATAAAAAGTGAGTTTGTGTAGATACTGTATATGAAACCTTATAGAAGAAGAAACTTGGAACTAATTGAGAATAAATAAAAGAATGTAGGTACATGCTAGTTTCATTCTTTTTTTTTTTTTTTTTGCGGTACTGGGGATTGAACCCAGGGGCATTCTACCTCTGAGCTACGCCCACAGCCCGATTTTTGTTCTTTACTTTGAAACAGGGTCTCACTAAGTTGCGGAGGCCTCACTAAGTAGCTGAGGCTGGCCACGAACCCAGATCTTCCAGTCTCAGCCTCCCAAGTACTGGGATTACAAGCGTGCGCCACCACGCCCAGCTTAGTTTCATTCTTTAGTTTATTTAAATGCAAGAGACTCGAATGAAATTTATATTTATTTTTGTTTGTTTGTTTGTTTGTTTGTTTTTGCTGTGGTACTGGGGATTGAACCCAGGGCCATTCTATCTCTGAGCTATAACCCCAGCCCTATTTTTTATTCTTTATTTTGAAACAGGGTCTCGCTAAGTTGTGGAGGGCCTCACTAAGTAGCTGAGGCTGGCCACGAACCTGCGATCCTCCTGTCTCAGCCTCCCAAATACTGGGATTACAAGCATACACCACCACGCCCAGCTGAAATTTATATTTATACTTTTTTTTTTTTGCGGTACTGGGGATTGAACCCAGGGGCGTTCTACCTCCGCGCTACACCCCCAGCCCTATTTTTTATCCTTTATTTTGAAACCGGGTCTCACGAAGTTGCGGAGGGCCTCACGAAGTAGAGAGAGAGAGAGAGAGACAGGGAGAGAGAGAGAGCGAGCGAGCTGAGGCTGGCCGCGAACCTGGATCCTCCGGTCTCCGCCTCCCAAAATACTGGGATTACAAGCGTGCGCCACCATGCCCGGCTTATATTTATACTTTATGAAAAGGAAGTTTTTTGGGGGGGACTTCTTTAGATGTTAAAAACATGTAACAAATTTAAAACTATGGATGTCAGAAAAACACAACAAATATTTAGCCTACCTCACAGAGATTCTTCTACTAACAACTATTTAGTACTCCAAAGAGAAAAATGAATGCCCCAGTCTTTTATTTGACATTGGTCTAATAACTGCAAAGGTATAAAAGTTTGTTTTGGAAAATATTTGTGGGTTTGTCTTTTTTGGAGAAGTGAAGTGGAGAAATAAGCAATCATCTGAATACATTAAGCTCACAAATTATCAAGAAGCAAAGGACAGGGCCGGCACGGTGGCACACGCCTGTAATCCCAGTACTTGGGAGGCTGAGACAGGAGGATCACAGGTTTGAGGACAGCCTCAGCAACTTAGCAAGACCCTCAGCAACTTAGCGAGATCCTGTTTTTAAAAAAGATAGGGGTGAGGGTGTAGCTCGGAGGTAGAACGCCCCTGGGTTCAATCCCCAGTACCAAACACAGAAGAGGAGAGGAGTGGGGAGGAGAGGGGAGAGAGGGTAGAGGATGGAGGGAGGGAGGAAGGAGGAAGGAAGGGAGGGAGGGAGGGATGGAGGGAGGGAGGGAGGGAGGGAAAGAGAAAGGAAGGGAGGGAGGAAGGGCAGCAAAGGGCAGGCAGGGATGGGGTGAGCAGAAAGAGGATTTTGAGCTAAATCCTTGCCCTTTAACTTGGATCTGAGGAATAATAAAATGTGAGTTCTCCCCCTCTCTAGAGCTCTGAACTCTAACCCATAGGTCAGTTGTCTAAACCATTTTGGGGTCTCATTCACAGAACAGCCGGCCAGTTGCTGAGGCGCTCCTTAGAAATGCGGGAGCGCGTTCTAGGGCCCGATCACCCTGACTGTGCCCAGTCTCTGAACAACCTGGCTGCTCTGTGCAATGAAAAGAAGCAGTACGAAGAAGCGGAAGAGCTTTACGAAAGAGCGCTGGACATCCGGCGGCGGGCGCTGGCGCCTGACCACCCTTCTTTGGCGTACACAGTGAAGCATCTCGCCGTCCTGTATAAGAAAATGGTAAGTCACCCTCGCCGTGGTTCCTTGTTTTGTGACACGCCAGTTGAGCCATAATTACTGTCAGCAGATGAATGTCTTCCGATGGCTGGGCTATTTTATGTGAGCTTTTTCAAAATCATAATAAAAGTCGGGCGTGGTGGCGCACGCCTGTAATCCCAGTACTTGGGAGACTGAGACCGGAGGATCCCAGGTTTGAGGACAGCCTCAGCACGTAGTGAGACTCTTATCAACCTAGCTAGACCCTGTTTCCAAATAAGAAATTTTAAAAATCAGGCTGGGGGGTGTAGCTTGAAGGTAGAATGCCTCAGTTCAATCCCCAGTACCACAAAAAATAAATAACTAAAATAAAATAAAAATCATAATTTTTTGACAAATAGCTGAGAAGAACATTTAAAAATATTTCAGCCAGGAGTGGTGGTACCTGCCTGTAATCCCGGAATTTGGGAGGCTGAGATAGGAGGATCGCAGATTTGAGACCCATGCATGGTAACTTAGACCCTGTTTCAAAACAAAAAGTAAAATAGGGTTGGGGATGTAGCTCAGTGGTAGAGCTCCCCTGGGTTCAATCCCCGGTACTACAAATAATAATAATAGCTGGGCGTGGTGGCACAGGCTTATAATCCCAGTACTTTGGGAGGCGGAGACCGGAGGATCCGGGTTCGCGGCCAGCCTCAGCTCTCTCGCTCTCTCTCTCCCTGTCTCTCTCTCTCTCTCTCTCTCTCTCTCTCTCTACTTAGTGAGGTCCTCTGCAACTTCGTGAGACCCGGTTTCAAAATAAAGTATAAAAAATAGGGCCGGGAGCATAGCATGGAGGTAGAACGCCCCTGCGTTCAACCCCCGGTACCGCAAAAACAAAAATAAATAAATAAATAAATAATAATAAACTGGGCATGGTGGTGCATGCTTATAATCCCAGTACTTGGGAGGCTGAGACAGGAGGATCTGGGTTCGCGGCCAGCCTCAGCTACTTAGTGAGGCCCTTCACAACTTAGTGAGACCCTGTTTCAAAATAAAAGGATAAAAAATGGGGCTAGGGTGTAGCTCAGAGGTAGAACGCCCCTGGGTTCAATCCCCGGTACCGCAAAAAAAAAAAAAAAAAAAAAAAAAAAAAAAAAAAAAAAAAAAAATATATATATATATATATATATATATATATATATATATATATATTGCCACTCTTTGCGGAGTAAAGTTTGGAATTTTTTTATGTCTGTCCTCCAAAACACGAGAGAGCTCTGCCTCCAGTTTGCACAGGTAGACCTGACCATCACGACTCTGACTGTGGCGCCCTGCTGGTGGTCCTGGCACCCGAGTGGAGTGGATGTTTTAGTAAGAAGAGTACATTGATGCTATCTTTGCCCAACTTTCCAGGAAAAGGAAATACTTAGAAAAATCTGGAAGGGATCTGGTGGGAAGTGAGTTTTATGTGGATCCCATCTCTAAATTCAGTACAGTGCCAGATCTCTTTAGCTATTTTTCCTTCACTAGAAACAGTGAATCCGGGGAACAGCCCGCCAAGTGCTATGCGCATGCGTGTCACCATCACTATGAACTACAGTATCATGTGAGATTGTAATGCACCAACGATAGTATAAAAAAGACTGATGAATATCAGTGAACCTGAAGGGCTTTCCAAATTATCAAAGAAATTTTTTTTATATTCCCCCTGCTTTTACTTACATATTCTATTAGATTTTTGGTTATCTATAAACTTAACCATTAAGCTGGCAGAAAAATGCTTCTGGGACTTTTCCTTCAAAATTACTCTGTAATGCAAAATGTTACTTCTAGGAAAAGCTCTGATCAGTGAGTATTGCCTTAATATTTTTGTTAGATCACACTTGTCTTTTAGGGTAAACTTGACAAAGCTGTGCCTTTGTATGAACTGACTGTTGAGATTCGGCAGAAATCCTTCGGACCAAAACACCCTAGTGTGGCTACCGCCCTGGTGAACTTGGCGGTTCTTCATTGCCAAATGGTGAGTTCCCATGTTTTAACTCTTCTTCGTAAGTGAATGATTTTTAAGGTATATAGATAAACATGGGTTAGTGACACGGTAAAAATAAACGCTTCCTTTTTTAATACTAGAGAGATTGAAGTGAGATGTGTCAGGTAGCTCCTTTTGAGAATTTAGTTGAGAGCACAAGCTTAGTTTTAAAATTTTGGAAACTCCTACATCTACCCATAAAATATTGTCTTTAAGCTTGTAGCATCTACCTACGGAGCAATAAAGAAATGACTTTGTGTTTATATTGTTGGATTAAGGTCAAATGGTTACCATATCAGGTCTACAGCTTATTTGACTATTACACTACTTCTCTCATTACGATTATTCATCCCTTAATCTGTTTATTCACATCTTGTAGGAGGATATTAACATGCTTAAAATGCTTACCAAAGTAGGTCGGCTTAGTGTAAAATACATTAACAGTAATTTAAAAAATGCTGTGTGCTTAAGTGAGCATTATTACTTTTTTTTTTTAATAAGAAAAAACACATTGAAGCCTTGCCGTTATATGAAAGAGCACTGAAGATTTATGAAGACAGCCTGGGTCGGATGCACCCTCGAGTTGGAGAAACATTAAAAAATCTAGCTGTGCTTAGGTGAGAAGTTTTATTTTTCCTACTTTCCTAGTACATCCCGCCTGTTTTAGAACAGCTTTGACTCATCACAGAACAGCACAATATTTATTGCTAAACATGTTCTTTCATGGCGACCAGAGGGTGGGTTTTGCTGATCCCCTTCAAGAGATGCTTCCAGAAGCAAAGCGAGGGCTGCCTCGTGGACTTGGCAGAATGTATTATGGCCAGCAGTAAAGGACGGTTTACATCGGCAGCTCGCTGGCTCTGGAGAGAACACGGGCAGGCCGCTGTCCACAGAGCTGCTTCGCCATTAAGCATGTGGAGCGTGGCTTGCTCGTTTGCATCTGTCGCAGGAGGCACATGATTTCCCTTAGCGATTTCACCGCATCCACTAGAACGTGGTCTGAATGGTGTATATACGACACAGAACGTCCACGGTCCAGAGGGACAGAGCAGAGTGGGTGTCTGTTTTGCTGATCTGCCTGAGGGAAGACCCCGGAAAGTGAAAAGAGGGGAGATGAGCCATTTGTAGCTTGTTTAGCTTGTTTTTCTGTATCCCATAAGGTCATTGTTGACAGCGTATATTCTGCTTTTTCCTCACAAAGCTATGAAGAAGGGGATTTTGAAAAGGCCGCTGGACTATACAAAAGGGCCATGGAAATAAGAGAAACAGAAACGTCGCTCTCCGGTGGAAAAGCTCCCTCCAGGCACTCACCACGTGGAGACACCCACAGCTTCAAAACCACTCACTCGGCCGGGCGCGGTGGCGCACGCTTGTAATCCCAGTACTCGGGAGGCTGAGACAGGAGGATCCGGGTTCGAGGACAGCCTCAGCTACTTAGTGAGGCCTCCGCAACTCAGTGAGACGCTGTTTCAAAATAAAGAATAAAAAATAGGGTGGGGGATGTAGCTCGGAGGTAGAATGCCCCTGGGTTCAATCCCCAGTACGGAAACAACAACAACAAAAAAAACCACTCACTTTCCTAACGCTTTCCTTCCTCAGGGACAGAGGTAACAGTGGCAGTCACAGTCCTTTGCAGATGTGTAAAAAGTGTTAACATCTGGAACATTAGGATTTAAAACAGTGTTTTAAGGAAATGTATTTTTACTGCTCTGTGATTTAACTGGTCTTTGTATAAAGTTGCAGTGGACTACAGTTTTGAGTTTTGGTCGTGTCTCTTTAAGTTGGTTAAAACAACTCATTTTCCTGTAGTATGAGAACCATGGGTGTAGACATGTTAGCATTCTCCGATGACAGGAGGAGCGCCTCGTGAAGAGTGGATCGCTCTGTTCAGCATGGGTTGGCAGAGCAGTCCAGACAAGGAGTTCAGGAACTGCGTTGTTGATCTCTCAAAAGCAGCTTTAGAACTGGGCGTGATGGCGGACACTTGTCATCCCAGTACTTGGGAGGCTGAGACCGGAGGATCGCAGGTTCGCGGCCAGCCTCAGCTACTTAGTGAGGCCCTCCGCAACTTAGTGAGACCCTGTTTCAAAATAAAGAATAAAAAATAGGGCTGGGGGTGTAGCTTGGAGGTAGAATGCCCCTGGGTTCAATCCCCAGTACCGCAAAAAAAAGCAGCTTTAGCCTGGCCATTCATTCTTTGACCTGTTTTTCAGCAGAGGTCTGACCCAAGTCTCTACCTCAAACAAAAGTTTCAAGAATTAAAGGGACGCTGTTTGTGAAAGGTTTGCGTGGTCCTCACTGAGACAAGTTAGTCCCAGGAGTTCCTGACTGGTCATTCTTGTTCTGTATTCCACCCACTTCCCTCAGCAGACTGGGCCAGCCCCTGCTCTGTGCCCTCTACATCCTATCTCTTTTCTTACTGTGTTGTACCTAGCTGAATAGTGTCTCAAGTACATCATATGGGGGCATAACAGGCCAAGCTATTAAGCATTTTTTGCCCTTTTTTTATTTTTGGTATTGGGGATTGAACTCGAGGGCATTCTACCTCTGAGCCACACCCCCAGCCCTATTTTATTTTGAAACAGGGTCTTGAAAAGTTGCTGAGGGGGTCTTGCTAAATTGTTGAGCTTGGCCTCAAACCTGTGATCCTCCAGTCTCAGCCTCCCAAGTAGTGGGATTACAGGCATGTGCCACCATGCCCGGCTCCATTTTCTTTCTGAAATGGCCTACATCTATTTACCTCATACTCCAACTTGTCTGCCTTTTTATACTGAAAATTAAATGTTTCTATAGATTTTATAAATATTGCCACATTTTGGACAGTTTTGTACCATTCATGTATTTATATATAGTAAAATCTTCATTAGTTGTTACATTTCTAAGATTCTACTTGTATTAATTGTAAAGGTGAAAGATTTAAAGACCATATTTTGCTGTTTTAAAATAAAAGTGCAATTTCAAGTTTTCTTCCCCAGTCTGGTTTATACAAGAGGGCTACATTTTGCATAAATACATTGAACTTCTTGGTGGGGGGGGATTGAACCCAGGGGCATTCTACCTATGAGTTACCTCCCCAGCCCTTTCTTTTTTTTTTTGTTTTTGAAACAGGGTGTCCTAAGTTGCTGAGGCTGGTCTCGAACCTTGGATCCTCCTATCTCAGCCTTCTAGGTACTGGGATTACAGGAGTGTGCCACCACACCTAGCTGAATTTTTTTAAAAAAAGTTGTGAGTGTTGTCAGTACTGAGCAGTTTGCTCAACTAGGACTTTGGTGTCTCCATAGGTCTTGGTTAATGTTCTCTGAGGCCTTGCTGCTCACAGGGTGGTCCAAGAACCAGCGCCATTGTGTTAAATACACAGACTCTGAGGCCTGGCCCCAAACCGACTAAGTCATAACCTGCATTTTAGCTAGGTCCCCAGGTGATTCATATGCACCCAAGTTTGAGAAGCATTGGTAAAACACGAAGGCCCCAGAGTAGTAATTTAAAACAAATTTAGTAGGACCCGGGCATGGAGGCGCACACCTATAATCCCAGTACTTGGAAGGCTGAGACAGGAGGATCGCAGGTTTGAGGCCCGCTTCTCTAAGTTGCGGAGGGCCTCACTAAGTAGCCGAGGCTGGCCGCAAACCCGCAATCCTCCTGTCTCAGCCTCCCAAGGACTTGGATTACAGGCGTGCACCATCACATCCAGCTTTTTATTTTGAAACAGGGTTTCACTAAGGAACCCCTGGAAAGAAAGAGCATGCAGAATGGGGCTGAGCCTCCTGCCCCCATTTCAGTGGCTGCGTTTTAAGATGTGTCACTATGTACAATAATTCTTTCATGTCGTACTTTCTAGGAGAGGTACGGATGTAGTTGGAGATGGGAGCAAAAAGTGTTTTCATAAAGTATTAATTCAGTGGAGGAATGTTCATGAAGTAATCTTGCCCTCGGTTTTATTAGTTTGGATTTTTTTTTAATTTGAAGGGAATAGGCTTAAATACAGAAAGTATCCTATCTGCCAGTCCATTATCTACATATTCTTCATCCTGGCCATGAGGTCTTCCAAGCTTTCTCCAGAATCTTCCACTGTTACTTCAGGTACACAGTCTTCTTGCTGTCCACAAATGGGGTAAACACAGAGAAAAAAGAACATTATAAAATTCTTTATGTTTAAGAATCCATAAGCTTTAACCATGTTCAACAAGTTTAAAATGTAAATTTTCTTCAATAAATATGCCTTAAAATGTTTAGGAGAGACAATGTCCTTCACTTTCTCCACTAGCATTTGATTTACAGGCAGAAATTTCTATATTCTTGACAGCTCTACTGAAGTATATTTTTTAACTGACATAAAAATTATACATACCTATGGGGGCCCATGTGATGTTTTGATATATGCATACATCGAATAATGTTGAATAATGTTGAAACTGGGGTTAGCATATCTATCTCCTCAAACACCATTTTCTTGTGGCAAAAACATTCAAAATCCTTCCTTCTAGCTTTCGGAAATACACAGTAGTATAGTGCCCAATCATTCTCTACACTCGCCTTACTGAGAAATACACCAGGACTGCTATTTGCCATCTAACCATAACTTAGCCACTGACCAACCTTTCCCCATTCCTTCCTCTGCGTCCTCTCCCCAGCCTGATAACCACTACTCTCCCCTCAACTTCTGTGAGATCGACATTTTTAGATTATACATCTAAGTGAGCTATCTGTTGCTTTGTGCCTGATTTATTTCACTTAACGTAATGACCTCCCATTCCACCCATGTCACAAACGACAGAACATCATCCTTTGGAATACAATAGTATTCCATTGTATATATATATACACCATATTTTCTTTATTCACCTATCAGTCAATGGATACTTAGATGGATTCCAGGTCTTGGCTATTTTGAAGAGCGCTGCTATTAATAAACATGGGACTGCAGATGTCTTTTGGATATATACCCAATAGCTGACTTGCTGGTCCATAGCTATGGTAGTTCTATTTTTTAATTGAAAATTCCATTCCATTTCCCTCCCCGCCAGCACTGTCTGAGGTTTCCTTTCTGCACATGCCCACTGGCACTCGGTGTCTTGTCTTTTTGGTAACGGTCATTCTGAATGCAGTGAGGTGATACCCCATGGTGGCTTTGATGTGCACCCCCCTGGGGATTAGCGAGACTGAACACTTTCTCATACACCCACTGCCCATGCACATGTCTTCTTCTGAGCAAGGCCTGCAGGTGTCTCCTGAAGTATCTTTAAATGGTATTATGGCAAACACTATCAATATACGAAAAACGATATCCTCGTTTCACCTCCTCTACTTGGTCCGTGAATGAGTAAACAAAACCACTTTCTGTGGATGTTTTCAGACAGCTGTGTGTATCCCCTGTGAACACTGCACAGCTCTTCCTCACATCTGAATGCCTTCAGTGCAAAACACCCAAAACAGCAACTACTGCACTGGCATTACCAAATGGGAAGAAGATAGAAGATAAAAGACACATTTTTCTCTTATCGGATATTTACTTATGGGTAAATCAGATTTTACAAGTACCTTTTTTGGAATTGTATAGGCCACTGTAATTCCTTCAGGTAAGTCAGGAACTGGACCTGAAGAATTCCTCAACTCCTCTTCTGAAACCTCGGACACCAGCTCAATACCTGTGGAATTAAAACGGATCCTCGAACAGTTTTGTTTTGGGGATGTTTTTTGTTTTATAGTAGGGATTGAACCCAGGAACATTCTACCTGAGCTACAGCCCCAGCCCTTTTTTATTTTGAAACAGGGTCTCGCTAAGTTGCCTCGAATCTGCAGTCCTCCTGTCTCAGCCTCCCAAGTACTAGGATTATAGAAATGTACAACCACACCCAGCTCCCATAACAGTTTTGAAGAAACTTCATAAGCATTAATTATTCAAAATTTGTATAATTCCCTACCAGAAAAGGTTTTTCATGCTGCCACTTGAATTTATAAAGGAACCCCTACCCCACTCGTTATCTTCGTGTATTATCTCTTCCTCCTCTTGAACGGCCTCCTGTTTGGGCAGTGCTGCTGCCTTTTCCTGTAGAAATCAAAGAATACCAACGTGTGATCACACAGTATCAGTTCTCTGAAGCACTAACCAAGAATTCAGACGGGTTCATCTTACAAAAAAGGATTTTTGAAAATGTTTGAAGTATGATGAATAAATTACAACTATAAAAATCCAGAATCCCTTTCTCTTGTATTCACAATCTGTTTTTGAGTTCTCGTGTGCAGGGTGGCCCTCAGACATTCCAACGTCCCCACGTGTACCTTATACTCTTCCTGTCGCTTCCTGCAATTCCTGTCGTCACACTGAGGATTTGGCTTCATGGACATAGTAGGAAAAAAATCCTGCATCGCATTGTAGCCAAGGTAAAAACTGACAGTGCCGAAATTCAAAAGAAACCTAGAAAAAAAAGTAAATCTAAATAAAGAAGAAAAAGAACCCTCCTGAAAGTACTGGAATTAAGTGAATTTTTATTTGTGTGTGTGTGTGTGTGTGTGTGCCCAGGGGCATTCTACCTCCGAGCTCCACCCCCAGCCCTATTTTTTATTCTTTATATTGAAACAGGGTCTCACTAAGTTGCAGAGGGCCTCATGAAGTAGCTGAGGCTGGCCGTGAACCCGTGATCCTCCTGTCACAGCCTCCCAAGTACTGGGATTACAAGCATGTGCCACCAAGCCCGGCTAAAAATTTTTTTTCTTGTTTTTGGTACTGGGGATTGAACCCAGCGGCATTCTACCTCTGAGCTACACCTCCAGCCCTATTTTATTTTTATTTTTGAAACAGGGTATCGCTAGGTTGATGAGAGTCTCACTACTTGCTGAGGCTTTCCTCGAATCTGTGATCCTCCTGTTTCAGCCTCCCAAGTACTGGGATTACAACCGTGCGCCACCACGCCATTATTTTTATCCAAAGCATAAAATCTTCAGAAAACTCAGCCCTCACTTACTTTAACACGTTCTGTACCAGGATCCCCGCCACCACGCCCATGGTGGTGGGAAGACTGGCGGCGCACACACCTTCGCGCTTCAGAGTCTTTTCATCAATATTTGCAGCAACTACGAGCGGCGGAGCGCACTGTGTGACAAGGACAGACTACGTGAATACAGCGAGGCAATTTCAAAAGAGAAGGAAAAATCACGGGACGTTCCTGATCGGAGTCCATCACCCAACTTTGTTTTCTTTAAAACGGAACACATTTTCTCCCTGAACAACCTTAAAACCTAGCAGTGAAAAATGATCCCAAACGAACACGGCCTACCGCAAAGCAAGCCGACTCCCCGGGAATTATGAGCTGGATGTGGCCCGACACTGCGTTTTCACTGACCCCGGACTCCATCCACGTCTGCCCGAGTTCATTGCAAGCCTTCGTAGACAGAGGTGAAACAAAAGTGTGAAGTCATTTACTCTAAATGCTTTTCATAAAATATTAGGGCTTAGCTGAATGAAGAGCCAAGGGTTTCCAAAATCAATTCTTAGGAAAAAAGAGAAAAGCTGCAAACAACAGAACTCCTTGGCCATTAGCGTACTGGTTTTAAAGAGTAAACTGTCCGTATTTAAGAAGCGGTCAGTAAATACCTACTGATTAAATTGAAACACAGTTTATTAGACTTCGTCAGATTAATGTAAAAATTTATTTTTCTAAAATTCCAACAACAAAAAATGCTAAAATATCATTTGAAAAATTAAAAGCAATTCAAAAGAATTATTTGAGAAATCATGTTTTTAGTCTATTTATACATATTTATACATTTACATAAGGTTAAAAAAAGGTAAAACCAATGGCAACCAACTATTATAAAATAATCACTTACTTTAAAAAATCATACATTGCCAGGCGTGGTGGTGCACACCTATAATCTCAGTCCTTAAGAGGCTGAGGCAGGAGGATCGCAGGTTCAAGACCAGCATCAGCAACCTAGCAAGGCCCTCAGCAACTCAAGTGAGACCCTGTTTCAAAATAACAAAAGATAGGGCTGGGGGTGTGGCTCAGAGGTGGAATGCCCCTGGGTTCAATCCCCAGTACCGCAAATAATAAATAAATAAATAAATAAATAAATAAATAAATAAAAAACATACATCAGTGCTAGGGGGTGTGGCTCAGTGGTGAGTGCCTGCCTGGCATCTGTGAGGTCCTAGGTTCAGGCATAAGAGAGTAGGAGGCAGAAACATACATCACACCAGCAAGGCTGGACACGGCCCACAGCTACTACCATAGGTCTTACAAGCAGGCTAAGAGAACATTAAAAATAAACACAAAAAAGATTCAACTTCAGGGATTTGTGGATTCTATACTAGGATGGGGGTTACACTGGAATGCGTGTGCAGACAGATCAACCCACGAGTAACATCACGCACCGTGTTGATTGCCATGCGAGCTTCGAAGTTGTCCACACAGCTGAGAACCAGGTCCACAGGCTTCTCTTCTTCCAGCCCGCCGTGACTAGCCAGAGAGAGCACATTGCACTTGAAAACATCAGGACGCAAATACATTCTCATTAGACTTTATTTGCTCAGGCAATCTCTTTCATTAACTGTTTGAGTACAATTATAACACAGTTAAGTATTCAATTTTAAATATCTTACATATGTCAAGTATTGAGGAACTACTTAAATATAACATCAAATACCACAGTAGTAGAAGGGTGGAGGAAGCAGAAAGTGTTCACAGCAGTTACATTTCCCTATCGGCTTTCAGCTTTATTCATGCTTCATTACAAATGGAAATGTAATTTAAGCTAATTGAACGCAGTTCATTATTTCAGAGGTGTTCTGACAGTTTCTGAAGAAAATCATTTTTAGTGAGAAATATAATTAAGGGTTTCTTATTAAGACACTGTAATTTTCAGGGGTTTTTGCTTTTTTATTTTTTTACTATATATATTTTTAGGGGGAGGTGATAGTGGGGATTGAACTCAGGGGTGCTCTACCAGTGAGCTACATCCCTGGCCCTTTCTATTTTGTATTTTGAAACAGGGTCTCACAAAGTTGCTGAGATTGGCCTCAAACCTGCAATCCTCCTGTTTCAGCCTCCCAAGTACTGAGATTACAGGCAATGCACCACCATGCTTGGTTGACAATATGTATTTTTTCAAATATATAAAAATTACACAAAAAAATGTTTTGCCCCCTGTGGTATTGGGGATCAACCTCTCAGCTACCAGGGGATTCTACCTCTGAGCTATACCCCCAGCCCTATTTTCTTTTTTATTTTAAAATAGGGTCTCACTAAGTTGCTGAGGGCCTTGCTAAGTTGCTGAGGCTGGCCTTAAACCTGTGCTCCTCCTGTCTCAGTCTCCTAAGTACTAGGATTACAGGCATGTGCCACCACACCCAGCTATAAAAATTACTATTTTTAACAACAGAAAAATAGACATTCATCTGCCAATTCACTAAATCAAGCAATGGATTTGTCTAATACTTGTTTAACTGAGCTGAGCTTTGTACAAAATATTGATAAATAAAAACTTTACCTTATTCTATCCATGAAATGTTGAAAGTTTTCCACTGTGGTTATATTATAGTTGTGTACTTCAAAAAGAACATCAGGATTAATGTTCCTGAGAGGGAAAAGGAGAATGATTATAAAGACTACTGGTAGGAATAGTAGGAAAAGGTAGAAAAAAAAAGGGTTGAAAGAGGTAAAGAGCATTTAACATACATTAGAGAAGCATGATTCAAGCTATTCAAAGAAAATCCAAAGTCCGCTTCTGCCTGTTTGCTCCCACTTCAAAGACTAGGCTAAAATATGTAAACTATCATAAGGATTACGAAAATACCCCCACACACGTCAATCTAGTGCTAGGAATTAAGCCTGACAAAAGAGCTTCGTTGCCCTTTATTCACCCAAGATTAAGAGAATCACTGATCTTTGACAAACAGCAAAGGAGTAGATGACAAACTATGGCCCCTGGGCCACATCTGGCCCACACCTGTTTGGCCGGTATGGACTTTCAGCTAAAGATGGTTTTCTAATGGTTGAGAAGAAAATCAAAAGAACAATAATTCATGACATGAAAATGATAGGAAATTCAAATTTCATAGTCCAAAAATAAAGTTTTATTGGAGCAAAGACATGGTCAGTGGTTTTTGTGTTGTTTATGGTTGCTGTCACACTAGAACTCCATAGCTGAGCAGTTGCCACAGAGACCATGGTCCTCAAGCACTAAAAATATATACTAGCTAGCTCTGTACAAAAATGTCTGCCAACCCATGTCCAAATGGTAAGAGAGTTCTTTGCCTGATGAAATCTGTATTTTTATAGAGAGAAGTTCAGGATCATTTATCTATTAGGTTAATGCATACCAGATACGCAGAGTAAGAATCCCCTGCCAGTCCCTTACCTCAGAGTATGCTCAGCCGCTTGAACCTTACTCAGTCCCGCTTGATGAGGCTGGAAGAAAAGTCTGTTCATATTGGCGAGTTCCACCTTGTCATAGTCAAAGAGTAGCAGCTGAAATGAAAACAGTGGTATTCCAATGAAAACCATACCAAAAAACTAAAAATAACAAAGAACAAACTCGTGGACTGTATATTTGCTGGGTTTAACAGTTTGACAATACTATTAGCTAACTTCATGACCCTAGGTGCCATACATTAATTCACTGAGTGCTCCTGTGAGATCACACATAGGCTGTTATCCCATCTGAGAGATGAGGCAACCCGGGCACTTGTCCAAAGGCTGCTCCGCTAACACGTAGTGAAAATATACGCAGCATTCAAATGCAGGCAGCACTCCGTCCACATCTGCCACCAAACCACAGGGCTGTGCTCCCTCTCTAAATGGGTTCACTTAAAAATTAATGTTTACTCCATCTCATTCTAATTTTTAAAAATTGTACCAAAATCCTACTTCATTTCCATTTTTCACTAAAAGACAAGAATCCATTGGGTAAATGAAATGTTTAAATAAGATTAAAAACAAATGCTATAACCTAAAACTATGGTATAACTTGACTCCTTTTGTATGACACAATCTATAACCATGCCCAGGCTAAAATAGTATTTCAAAAAGAATTACAAGCTGGGCGTGGTGGCGCATGCCTGTAATCCCAGTACTTGGGAGGCTGAGACAGGAGGATCGCAGATTCACGGCAAGCCTCAGCAACTTACAGTGAGGCCCTCCGCAACTTAGTGAGACCTTGTTTCAAAAATAAAAGGGGGCTGAGTGTATCACTCAAGAGGTAGAATGCCCCTGGGTTTAATCTCCAATACCACAAAAAAAAAATTCCTAACCAATCAGGTAATTGTTTCCTGCTACATTAGGCCTATTTCAAAAAGCACTGGTCACATACACACACTATTTAAAATGGCCAGATCACATTTTTTATCAGTAAGAACAGGTTAGAGTCTGGGGATGTAGCTCAGTAGTAGAGCACTTGCCTCGCAGGTGTGAGGCCCTGTGTCCGATCCCCAGTACCACACACACTCACGCACAAACAGATCAGAGCCAAGGATTTCCACGGTCCATATCTGATCTAAAATTCTGTGAATCTGTAATATAATTCTTTTTTTGTTTTGCGGTACTGGGGATTGAACCCAGGGGCATTCTACCTCTGAGCTACACCCCCAGCCCAATTTTTTATCCTTTATTTTGAAACAGGGTCTCACTAAGTTGCAGAGGGCCTCACTAAGTAGCTGAGGCTGGCCGCGAACCGGGATCCTCCAGTCTCAGCCTCCCAAGTACTGGGATTACAAGTGTGCGCTACCACGCCCAGCTTAATATAATTCTTAACACACTAAATTTAATAATAAAAACAAAAATGAGATCTTTTCTTAATTCAGAAACATTAAAAAAAAACAATCAGTGAACTCTTACTCTGTTGGTAGAAAAGATCTCACTTATATGGTGTATAATTTTCTCCAACACATGGTTGACTTAAGCTCAATTAGCAAATATTTAGTGGGTGAGGCCCAGTATTAAATGTGAGTTTCTGCCTCACAGTTTGTTTGTGAGTAAGTCGCAGGAAATCTAAATTTGGGCCTAGAAGTGTAAGCTGTAACTCTGCCACTAACCAGCTACAACGCAAATCAAGAGACCACTCGTTGCGGGAGGACGTCCTCATTTGTACCTGATCTGCTCCAGGCGTGAGTAGTTCCCTATATGACAGGCAAAGAGAAATCTTTTTACCTTACCAATGCCACATCTTGTGAGCATCTCAGCAGTCACACTGCCGACTCCGCCAACACCTACTACTGCTACAGCGAAGGTCCGGATTTTCTGTGAAATGTGAAATCACGCACGTGCTGGTTAATAACTCTTCATCTCACTTGTTCATTCAGAAATTATGATCATATGCTGACGTCATCTTCAAAAACCCGGAAAGGTTTATCATACCTCATAGTCGTTTACGATTCCCATTCGTTTCAATGCCATCAGGCGGCTTAAAGGAAAAAAAAATTTCGTAAAGCTTACAGTGTTTAGTTAATAGTGATATAAACAGATATATATCATCACAGAAAATAAACACCAAAACTCAACCATTATTCTTCTTTTAAAAGAGGAGAAATCTTTCAACTGGCTTTTTTTTTTCATATGAAAACTAAATTACTTGGAAGCTTTAAAAACACAGATGCTTATAGACCCTTCTGGGTGTAGCCTGTGAAACAGTTTATTTTTAAAAAGCTCCTTCTATGCTCTAATGTGCGCCAAGACTGACACCTGCCCTAGTTATTAGTAGAAATCCTCTATTTTACTCTCTCCAATAAACAAACCCCTAATCTCTCCTGGTCAAGAAGGGGCATTTGCCCAGCCACCCACAGTGAAGCAGGGACCCTAGGATTCTTTTTTTTTTTTTTTTTTGCGGTACTGGGGATTGAACGCAGGGGCGTTCTACCTCCGCGCTACGCCCCGGCCCTATTTTTTTTTTTATACTTTATTTGAAACCGGGTCTCACGAAGTTGCGGAGGGCCTCCCTAAGGGGGGAGAGAGAGAGAGAGAGAGAGAGAGAGAGAGAGAGAGAGAGGGAGAGGGAGAGAGGGAGAGAGAGACAGGAAGAGAGAGAGAGAGAGCTAGAGAGGTGAGGCTGGCCGCGAACCCGGATCCTCTGGTCTCCGCCTCCCAAAGTACTGGGATTACAAGCATGCACCACCACGCCCGGCGGATTCTTTTTTTTTTTAAACTCAACCAAAAGGTTTTTTCGTCCTACCTCAAAGCCTTTCTAGAAGTACCTATGCATATTCCTGAGCCTTCTGGAGGATTCTGTGGTATACGCTAGGATGCAGGCTTAAAAATCAACTTCTTAAAATCTGTTAAATCAGTCATCCTTCATCTGTTCCTTTGAGATGAGGTATGCTTAAACTTTAACACTAGTGACTCCATATTGCCACCCTGAGCACTACAAGGCCATCAGCTCCACTAAGCATGTTTGGCTTAAGGCAGGGTTGCCGTGAACTTTGCTCGCTGCATAATGCTTGACCTCGGCTTCTGAATCCTTCTGAATCCTCACCGCTTTGCTCACGCAGAAGTAGAAAATCCAAGCGATGTCAAATGTAAGGTAAACATATATTGTTTGGTCTCAAGTGAGTTGTTTTCCATCACTCTGAAATTATGTGAACTTGAGCTTTTGATCTTGTAACCTCACAGGGTTGTGGTGAGAAGAGACAACGCACGTCAAGTTCTTAGCACAGAGTGAAGCTCAATAGCTGCTTGCTACTAATCGCGACTGTTCAAGGGTTACTATGTACAAGCGCTAGTCTAAGAACTTTACATATATCAATGTTTTCATCCTCATAACTACGATGAAGATTGATAATACTACTGTCCCCGCTTTACAGCTAAGAAACTGAAACACAGAGGCTCAGGACGTGTTTGTGCAGGGTTATCCGGCTACTAAGAAAGCTGAGATTTGAATCCAATCAGTCTGGATAGAGTCCTTACCCTTAACCACTGCACTATATTCTTTTATTTTTTTGGTGGTGGTACTAGGAATTGAACCCAGGGGCATTCTACCTCTGAGCTACACCCCAGCCCTTTTTATTTTTTATTTTGAAACAGGATCTCACTAACTTGTGGAGGGCCTCACAAGTTGCTGAGACTGGCCATGACCCTGCGATCCCCCTGTCTCAGCCTCTCAAGTACCGGGATTACAAGCGTGCGCCATCACGCCGGGCTCGGCCACTGTACTATATTCTGCCTGCTGAATTGACAAGCCTTCGGAGGAAAGAAGAAAGGAGAGGGATGAGCAGGCCTTGCAAAGTCGAATGGTCTGAGATGTTAAGGAGCGCCCTATTGTCTCAGATTAGGGATAGCCCGGCTCTCCCTTGCCGTGCCCTCATCTAAAATACATTGAGAAGCCTTTATGAAACTGGAAGTTTATGTTAGGCGGGCTTTACATCTGATGTCTTCTGAAAGTTCTCGCTATTAGTCTTATGCAGGGTGAGGTGAAGTAATAGAGACAAAAGCGAAAGGAAGCTGAATATAAATCGACAGCAGTCCAGGAGCAGCACCATATGGATGATTCGCTTAGGGTTTTTATTTTTTTATTTTTATTTTTTGGTACTGGGAATTGAACCCAGGGGCATTCTACCTCCGAGCTACACCCCCAGCCCTATTTTATTCTTTATTTTAAAACAGGGTCTCGCCAAATTGCTGAGGCTGGCTTTGAACCTGCGATCCTCCTGTCTCAGCCTCCCAAGTACTGGGATTACAGGCGTGCGCCCTCAGGCCCGGCATCCCTTGGGGTTTTTAAAACAGAGAAAGAACATCTGACAATCACTAGACGTGGCCTCGCCCGTTTGGCACCCGGACCCTGAGACCTCTTTTTAAGGGTGGCGGGACAAGGGCGGGGGCCTCCCTCTGACCTCCTGGAGGCCGGGCCTCGCCCCTCCGCCCCGCGCCGCGCTCACCTGTAGGGGTTGGAGTCCACCACCTCGGGGCTCATCCTCTCGATGCGGGCCCGGCCGCCCCCGCCGTCGCCGCCGCCCTGGCCCCCGCCCCGCCGACTTCTCTCTCGGGCCAGCTCCTGCTCCAGCTCCTGCACCCGCTGCTGCAGCCGCTCCACGGACTCGGCCATGGCTGGCACCCCGGCGGCCGCCGCGCCCAGCCCAGGCCTTCGCCGCCGCCGCCCCACACTGCCGCGCTGGGCGCGCTAGAAGAACGTGACGAGGCGGCGCCCGGCCGTCTCCCTCCGCGCCCCGACAGCCACAGCAGTCCCGGGCGCCTCCCGGATAGACACGTCTCCTCCACTACCAGGCACCGCTTCCGGTCCGTCGCCGTCATCGCTCCCCTCAGCACAAACCCGCCTTTTGCAACTTCCTGCTTTGCTAGATCGGTTAGATCCGGCCTCGGCGGTACCTAGGTCTGGAGCATCCAGAGCCCGCGGACGGCGACGCGGCCTTTATAACTAGGAGGCTAGAAAAAAAAAACACCCGGACCTTTTATTGCCAGGCTCGAGAGCCTGACGGTTTCTTTTCTGCGACGGACCCTATGGGACTTCCGCCTGGTGGCGCGTTAAATGTGTAGGTGGAGGAGGCTTTCATGCATCCTTCTTCGCTCGTAGCGAAGACTTTGCTTTCTTTAAAACTGAAACCTCCAACTCTGACGCTGGCAGGAAGTTTTATAATTCGAACACGCTCCGAGCGCTTCCGGTCTTTCCAGGCTAGCGCTAGGTCATCAGAAGCGGGAGCCGGCGTTGCTTGGCAACGGCGCCGCGGGCGTGGGATTGGCTGGAGCCAGGCCCCGCCCCGGCCCCGCCCCCGCGCTCTGGGGTGTAGTTGCTGCAAACTCCCAGGGATCTTTGGCACTCGGGACGCAGCAGTCATGGAGGCGGGTGTCACCCACGAGCCCGAGACCATGGAGGTGCTGCCCCAGCACAAGTTGGACTGCAAGACCCTGGAGGCCTACCTAAACCACCACTTGCCTGGCTTTGGGGCGGAGCCCGGGGCTGCGCTGAGCATTTCTCAGTACAGGTATCCGTGCTTGGCTTCCTGCAGAAACAAATCTGTGCATTATACTGTCCTTCCTTTGCTCTGGGTGGGTTCCTAATTTCCCCCATCCCGATTGCGGGCAGGGGCTGCTATTCCCTGTCCCCTGCATTCCATTCCCTGCCACTGCTAATTCCAATTCGAGGGCAACACTGGAAGCTCAGTAACATTCGCCATTCCACTATGCAATGCAAACTGCTGAAGAATGAAATGACGTGCCTCAGGATTCACTGAAGCAGTTGAGGCTGCAAGCTTAGTGAGAAATAGATCTCTCTCTCTCTCTCTCTGACCTTTTAAGCTATAACTTGTAGTTTTCTGAGAAGCTGGTGTAATTGCGTTTAACTGACCCTATTCCCTGAAGGCAGAGTTAGCGGCACCACCCGGAGGGTACAGATTCGGATCCTGGCCCTCCCGCTTAGCAAGTCACCGCACCACTATAGACTCAAGTTTTTAAATCAAGAAAATGAAACTGAATGAGATGATCCTGAAAGTATGGCTCCCCGCTATGAATCTGGTTATAGTTGACGTTTCATAAATAGGTCACTTAAAACTATTTAAAATTAGTATTTTATAACCGGGCGTGGTGGCACATGCCTGTAATCCCAGTACTTGGGAGGCTGAAACAGTAGGATTGTGGGTTTGAGGACAGCCTCAAGAACTTAGTGAGACTCATTAACCTAGTGAACCTGTTTCCAAAAAAAAAAAAAATAGGGCTGGGGGTGTAGTAAGGAGGTA
Source organism: Glis glis (assembly GCA_004027185.1). Lineage (NCBI taxonomy): Eukaryota > Metazoa > Chordata > Mammalia > Rodentia > Gliridae > Glis > Glis glis. Next base: position 12,032 of record PVJS01007144.1, on the reverse strand, counting down.
GAACGCCCCAGGGTCCAATCCTCAGGAACACACAAACACACAAACACACACACACACACACACACACACACGAGTATTTTATAAACACAGGACTATAGAAAGAATCTTGGCTTCCAGAAAACGTTATCTGTTACTTACCATCTGGAAATTTAAGTATGTTACATAAACTCGGAGAATAAATTTCCTAATTTGTAATATTTACCTGCCCTGATTAGATAATGGAAAGAAGTAATATTGGGTGAAAGGGCATAAACATTGCAATAGCACTGTATACAAGTGACATTTTATTATTGGTATTTATATTATTTGACTATTGATTTCAATGAAAATGAAAACAGTATAAAGGCGATGGATCAGAGAGGGAGAGTTTGGGGGTATAAACATTAAAAGGAAGGAGAGTGAAATAAAGAATAGCAGGAATTTCTAGCCTAGAAGCCTTGTGTTGTAAACACACTGAAACAGATCAAAGTTCAAGTTTCAACTCTTGCTGTGTAACTTGAACCAATTGTCCTTTGAGCATCAAGTCCTGTTTTGGCAAAAAGGGATAATAATATTTAATCATCTAAGGTTGTTGGAGAGTTACTAAGGAAGAATTAATTCTGAATTAAGTTGAGTGTTAAACCATAATCATGTTCGATAAGTGAAATTTGTATAGAAATTACTTCCAGAAATGTTCTGTAAACTTGATTTAATATATACATACAGAACTATGGATCCCACAGAAAATGCAGTCATTTCCAAGATACATGAAAAAGCTTCCACAAAGGAAGTCTCAAAAATTCCGAAGTACCGCCGGGCGTGGTGGCGCACGCTTGTAATCCCAGTACTTTGGGAGGCGGAGACCAGAGGATCCGGGTTCGCGGCCAGAGTCAGCTCTCGCGCATGCGCTCTCTCTCTCTCTCTCTCTCTCTCTCTCTACCTCTCTACTTAGTGATGCCCTCCGCAACTTCGTGAGACCCGGTTTCAAAATAAAGTATAAAAAAAATAGGGCCGGGAGCGTAGCGCGGAGGTAGAACGCCCCTGGGTTCAATCGCCGGTACCGCAAAAAAAAAAAATTCCGAAGTATTTCTTTAAAAAACCCATATTTTCAGAGTATAAATGCCAAAGCTTTAGAGAAAAAAGATAGTTAACAACTACCTGTTTAGAAACTAATTGATTCATAGATTAAAGAGGCAATAATCTACATAGATTATAGAGTTTATGAAAGTCCAGTGTACAAATCCATTCAGTGCGTATCTGTACTTTAGTAAGTTAAGATGTGATTTTTCAAAAAGTTGTAATTAAGATCCTCAAAAATATGAGTTACCAGCCGGCTACGTTGGTGCAGGCCTATAAATCTCAGCTACGTGGGAGGCTGAGACAGAAGAATTGCAAGTTTGAGGCTAGCTTTAGCAATTTAGCAAGACCATGCTTCAAAAATAAAAATTACACCTATAATCCCAGTACTTGGGAGGCTGAGACAGAAGAATTGCAAGTTTGAGGCTAGCCTTAGCAATTTAGCAAGACCCTGCTTCAAAAATAAAAATTATACCTGTAATCCCAGTACTTGGGAGGCTGAGACCGGAGGATCACAGGCTCAAGGGAAGCCTCACCAAGTAGCGAGAATCTCAGCAACCTAGTGAGACCCTGTTTCAAAACAAAAAATGAAAAGGGCCGGGGGTGTCCCTTGGAGGTAGAATGCTTCTGGATTCAATCCCCAGTACTACAATAAAATAAAATTAAATTAAAATAAAAACTAAAAATAGGGCTGGGAATGTAACTCAGTGATAGAGTACCCTTGGGTTCAGTCCCCACTACTGAAATATGTATATATTACTTGAATACCAATCTAATAAAAGTTGTACAAGAATGCTTTTGAAGAGAAGGATGACAAAACTTTACTTGGACTTTAAAAGAGATTTTAAACATTGAGTGATGTCATGTACATAAATAATAAAAGTCAATATTGTAAATTTTTTCCTTCTGATCTGTAGATTCAGTGCAGTGACAACCAAGATCCTAATTGTCTTCTCTAATTTGAAAAAGTTGCTCCTAAATTTTATGTGCAAGACCAGAGAAGGTTAATGTTAGCAGAAACAACAAAGAGGGAAATTTGAATAAACTGGCATGTTATTCACACAGAAATAGACTAGTGAAATAGTTTACAAAAAGACCCACATATTTATGGAACTTTGAGATATGACAGTGCGGGCATTGAAAATCAGTGTGGGGAGAGACTTTCCAAGAAATTATACTGGGATAATTATTGTCCATAAAAAATTAAATGTGCAATTTAATGTGCATTTAAAGGGCTAAATGTGCAATGTGTGCATGTATGATGTTCATACCCTGACATATATCAAAATGTATAATTACAATGCACCAATAAATGAACATAAAAAATTAAATTAGAATACTCTACCTCACACAATTCCAGGTGGATAAAAGACTTGTTACAGACAAAACAAGATATTTGGAAAACATATAAGATCTGACCTTTACGCCTTCGAATTAGAGAAGAATTTTTTTAAAAGACCAAAGCAAAAACCATAAAGGGAATGACTGATAAATTCTCATTAAAAGAGTTCTTGCAGAAAATGAAAAGACAAAACAAGGCAGGCGTGGTGGTGCACACCTACAATCCCAGTACTTGGGAGGCTGAGACAGGAGGATCACAGGCTTGAAGCCAGTGTGCAGTAATTTAGAGACCCTCTTTCAAAAAAGGGTGGGGACTGGGGGTGTAGCTCAGATGTAGACTCCCCCAGGTTCAATCCCCATTTGGGGGGGGGGAGATGTGTATCATGGATAAAAGATTACCACCTAGAATATAAAGAACTATAATAACCCCACAGAAAAATGGGCAAAAGACTTGAAGATGCTCAACCTCATTACAATGTAGTAATATGGAAATGCCAATTAAAAAAAACAATGAGATACCATTTTACCACCAGATTGAATTTTTACAAAATCTAACAGTATCAAACATTGGTTAGGATACAAAGCAATGACTTGCATCTTGGGGGTTTGTGGTTCTTCTTTTGTGGTACTGGGGATTGAACTGAAGGGCAGTCTACTACTGAGCTACACCACCACCCCACCCCCATTTTATTTTTTATTTTGAAACAGGGTCTCACTAAGTTACTGAAGCTGGCTCAAACCTGCAATCCTCCTGTCTCAGTCTCTCAAGTACTGGGATTATAGGCATGTGCCACCACACTCAGCTCATGGTTCTTCTTTTGAAGAAAACTTGGTGAAGGGTGGGTATGGGATGCTGTGGGGTAAGTGAGAATGAAATCAGCCCAGTGATCCCAAGACAGTTCATGGTGGTCTGCTTGTTTACCAGCTTCTTGGACTGATCATGGTCTCCACTATTAATCAGTAGATAATGCTGGAAAGTCCTCTAAATTGTAGGTTCTTAAGATGTCACATCAGTCTTGCTTAAACTATTTATTTGGGGGCAGGGGGTTAATTAATAGTGCACAAGATAATTATCATAAGTGAGTGAATTTTGGATTAATTTTAAGATTTACAGATTTCCCAGGAATTTGGGAGAGACAGGCCTGGGAGAGAACTGGCTTGGGAAGTGAAGGTATGCGGAAGATTAGCACCAGGCTTTCATATGAAAGTTATATTTTCTTCTCCTCCTTTTTTTTTTTTTTTTTGCGGTACCGGGGATTGAACCCATGGGCGTTCTACCTCCGCGCTATACCCCCGGCTCTATTTTTTTATGCTTTTTTTTTTTTTTTTTTTTTTTTTTTTTTTTTTTTTTTTTTGCAGGACCAGGGATTGAACGCAGAGGCGTTCTACCTCCGTGCTACGCCCCCGGTCCTATTTTTTATGCTTTATTTTGAAACCGGGTCTCACGAGGTTGCGGAGGGCCTCACTTGGGAGAGAGAGAGGAGAGAGGAGAGAGAGAGAGAGCGCGTGTGCGCTGAGGCTGGCCACGAACCTGGATCCTCCGGTCTCCGCCTCCCAAAGTACTGGGATTACAAGCGTGCGCCACCACTCCCGGCTCCTCCCTTTATTTCTCCTTTCAACTATTTTTAATTTCTTGTATCTCACCTTATTTCTGTCCCACAAACTTTGATCCCCTAATCGTAAAGGTTGGTGAGGCGTGATGATGCGTCTTCTATGACTGCTTCAAGCTGACAGGCGATGAGGATCCATCTACCCCAGGATCAAAAGTCTCAACTTATCTAAAAGAGACAGGAAAGTCAGGATTTTTTCGTTGTAGAATCATCATTCTGTGATATCCAGGGCAACCCCAATATGCTGGAATTGGGTAATAGCCCACAAATCCAACAGGCGTCTTCATTAATATCTCTGGCATATTGTTGGGCTCAGTCAAAAAAAGCTAGCTTCTATGTGGGAGAATGATATGAATGAGGAGACAAATGAGTTGATGAACCTTAATTTGGATAGACATAGTATGGTTAAAAGGAGAAATACATTAAAAAACAATTTAATAGCATATAGGGCCAGATTTGCTGGTAATATCCTGTGAGCCCAAAAGTTACAAGAAAATAGATTATAGATGCTCAAAGAATTAATCAAGTTATTGAGCAGTAGATAAATGAATTTATCCTGAATCAGCTGTCTTGGTTTTTGGGTTTTTTTTTTTTTCGAATGATACTTTTTAAATCTTTTAAAGACTTAAAAATTTATTGATCACAGACCTTGTCAGAGTCTCTAGGTTGATTCCAGGTCTCATGAGAGTCTTGATTCTGCAAAGTCTCAAGTGGGACAGGTTTAATTCTAGATACATGAATCTAGGAAACGTGTCTCTGTAACTTAAGATCTGTGGGGGTGCTAAGAAGAACCTGAAAATAACCTTTTTATTTTGGGAGGAGCTGACCTAAAGGTGAGTTCTTTTTCCAGGTCTTGAATAAGACACAGTCGCTTTTGATGTACAGGTTAAATTGTCATGGGGAAATACCTTGTTACCATACTCTAATAAAACTTTTTGTACTTGGCCTAGATTAATTACATATTTAATCATTTCCTGTGTTCTAGGATCAGTGACAAGATCTCAGGTTAGAAGAGATCTTACATAAAACATTTCATAGGGGTTCAGTTGGAGAGAGGTTTTAAGAGCAGCTCTGATTCTCAACAGAACAATAGGTAGTAAGCACACCCAGGGCTCTGAGCTCTCTTGGCCTGGTTTTGCCAAGGTGGTCTTGACATATCAGTTATCCCTCTCAATTTTTCCTGACAATTGAAGGTGTCGGGAAGTACAGAAAGAGTAAGTTATACCCAAAGCTCATGATATCTCCTGTGTTACCTTTGAGACAAAGGAATATCCACTGTCACTTTAGAGTGACCGAGGAATAATTTCTTTAATAAGGCTTTAATGACTTCTTGGCCCCTTTCAGTTGAGGTAGGATATGGTTCTATCTACCCAGAAAAATGTGTCAGCAAAAAATAGAAGGTATTTATATCTTTGACAGGGGGGCATCTGGGTAAAGTCTGGCTGCCAGTCTTTGCCAGGGAATGTGCCATACCATTGTATTGGGTTAAGTAAGGGTGGTGGCTTCCCCTGGATTATTACAAAGGCAGAGGGCAAAGCCCACGTGACCTTTGCTATGGGAGTCTCAAAGCCTTTTCCTTCAAAGATAGGGGTTACCAAAGTGGTTAGTGCCTTTCTTCCCAAATGACATGAATCATGGATCCCTTTATTAATTTCCCACTGATTGGCCTGGGGTGATAAAACTCAACAATCTCTTTCTCTCATCCACCAGCCATTTTCTGTCAATATATAGCTCCCTGATTTGCCCATTTTTTTCAGTCGCTGTGTAGGATGGACTTATATTTAAATTTGGGGTTAGAGGAATTAGAGCCATTTCTGAAATATTTTGAAGTGCTGTTCATTTAGCACTTCAATCTGCGAGTACATTTCCTTGGAATTAGGGGAAATTCCCTTTAGATGTCCTCTGCAGTGCATTATTGCTACCTGGGCAGGTAACCATACTGCTTTGGTGTGTGTGTGTGTGTGTGTGTGTGTGTGAGAGAGAGAGAAAGAGAGAGAGAGAGAGAGAGAATGAATATGAATATGAATGAAGTGACTTTCAGGTTCATGTCTGACTGGGGAATTTTTCTCTGTAAGAGTCCCCTTTCAGCTGGGTGTGGTGGTGCACACTTGTAATCCCAGTACTTGAGAGGCTGAGACGGGAGGATCACAGGTTTGCGGCCAGCCTCAACAATTTATTAAGGCCCTCTGCCATATAGTGAGACCCTGTTTCAAAATGAAAAACAAAATAAGGCTAGGGGTATAGCTTAGAGGTAGAATGCCCCGGGTTCAATCCCCAGAAACACACACACACACACACACACACACACACACACACAGAGTTCCCTTTCTTTCCATATAGGAGGGGGGTGACAAGCTAAGAAAGCACACTTAGAATTCGTGTATATATTAATTCATTTTTTCCCAATTGCAGAGCTGAGGTGTGTGGAGGAAGCAGTTTTGCTTGTTACCTCCTGAAGGGTAACCAGTGTGTAACCTGTTTTTCAAGTTCCCTCAGTGATGTAGCTGCTTCTGTCTGTGAACCATTCCATAGCAGGGTTAGTTAGAGGCTAATCTTTCAGATCAGGTCTGCTAGAGTAGACATGTTCTATAGTCTCCACACAGGAGTGAAGAAAATTGTTTCCTTCTCCTGGAGTGGGAAGTAAAGTTGCTGGAGTTAAAGTTTGGCAGATCTGGAACGTAATCTCTGGAGACTAACAGGATGGCTTAATGTTTAGATAGCTGTCCTCTAGTTAACCATTGGTGTCCTTTAGTTTCAAGAACACTAAACCTAGTGGGGGATTTGGGCCTCTAGCAAGTGTCCTAAAGTTAATTTGGTAGCTTCCTCCACCAGAAATGCCACAGTGGCTACAGCTTGCTGGCACCCAGACCATCCACATGACACTGAGTCTAATTGTTTAAAAAGTAGCCACAGGCCACAGGATGTCCCCCAGCCTTTGAATGAGGACTCCCAGGACCATTCCCTGCCTCTTTGCTACATAGAAGGTAAATGGCTTGTCCAAGTCAGGGATTCTCAGTGTTGGAGCAGACATCAGTTAAGTCCTTGAATTTCTGAAAGGCTTTTTGCTAATTTCCAGTCCAGGCTAGGGGCTCATAGTCAGGCCCTTGTGTGGCTTAGCTATAAGCCCCAAACTTGGAATGCAGATTCTGCAAAGGCCAGCCATCCCTTGGAAGGCTCTGAGTTGCCGTTTGGTCTGAGGTGGTCCTATCTTTAAAGGCGTTTCTTTCTTCCGAGGGGTGAGGGCATGCTGCCCTGGAGATAGGATGTGGCCCAAATATTTTTATCTTTTGTTAGGAAATCTGAGCCTTTGGTAGAGACGATATCCTGCAGCTCCCAAGAAGTTAAGAACTTTCACAGTGTTGTTATCAGAGTCAGTGTAGAAGGCCTACAGAGGAGGAGATCATCTACATACTGGAGCAGAGATCCATTTTCAAGAGTTAAAGATCTTAATTCCTTGGCTAAAGCATTTCCCAACAACCAGGGGCTGTCTCCTGAGGAAGCACTGTCCAAGTATATTGGGCAGTTTCCATGGTATCAGGATCAGTTCATTCAAAAGCAAACAGACACTGTGAATCAGGAAGCAATGGCATGCAAAGAAAGCATCTTTAAGATCAAGAACAGTGAACCATGGAGACCCACTTGCTATCTGAGTCAAAAGAGTGTGTAGATTAGAAGACATAGGGTGTAGCGGGATTCCAGCCTCGTTAACTACTTGTAAATCTTGAACTGATTGATATATCTCATTTGGTTTTAGTACCAGAAGGATGAAGGTATTACATGGGACTGGCAGCAAACTACAAGATCATATTTGAGACATTTAGACATGAGAGGCTGATGTTCTCAGCAAGCTTCTGGTTTAATAGGATATTGTCATTTATGAGGGTGAACTTTTTTTTTAAGGAAATAGAAATAAGCAGAGCATTACTTACCTTTCCTGGGTTTCAGTATCTAAGTCTTGAGGATCTGTTTAAGATAAAACATCCTCAGGTATGTTTTCATCACTTGTTGTCCTTACTATTAATGCACTTAAGAAGAGGGGACGTTGTCTTGGTGCTACATGAAGATTTGCACCCAGAGAAGCTAGAAAATCTCTTCCTCACAAAGGAGTGGGGAACTCTGGAAGAATTAAGAAGGCTTAAGTAAAAATCAGTTCCCTGAGCTGGGTGTGGTGGTGCACGCCTGTAATCCCAGTACTTGGGAGGCAGAAACCGGAGGATCCGGGTTCGCAGCCAGCCTCAGCTACTTAGTAAGGCCCTCCACAACCTAGCAAGACCCTGTTTCAAAATAAAGAATAAAAAATAGGACTGGGAGGTGTAGCTCGGAGGTAGAATGCCCCTGGGTTCAATCCCCAGTACCGCAAAAAAAAAAAAATCAGTTCTCTGAATCTGCAAGTTAAAGACACTGTAAATCACGTGGTCTAGGGGGTACCGTCAACACCAGTCACAACGCAAGGGTGATAGAAAGGAAGTTCAGGCAGAGCGGAAAGTTGAGCCTCGGCCTCCAAACGGAAGCTAACGCCTGCCTTTGCCTGCCACATGAGGAGTCAGCTGAGGCTCTTGTGGGTGACGTCTCACTGTAAAAAGGGGCTCTGTGAGAACATGGGCATCCTCAGTGTTCCAGGGCAGCCATAATGGGAGCAGATGGCCTCTCCTCCCTTCAGAGGTGAGAGCAATCTTGTCTTCAGTGATTTCAGATACTGTGAATCAGGAAGTAATGTGATGCCAAGAAAGCATCTTTAGGATCAAGAACAGTGGGTCTGACCCAGGTAGGGCTGACCCTGCTTGGGGCAGTCCTTGCTTCAGTACCCGGGCTCTTTGCAAAGGTAGCAGTTCCCAGGTCTTGAGTTTCTTCCCCTTTTATCATAAGGAACCTTTAGGTATCTCTGAGGGGGCAGGGGCACATTATTCCAATGTCAGGGCAAATAATTGGGCTTGTCATCGTGCCCGCATTCACCCTTTGTGGTCCTTAATGTCTCCACTTATCCTCAAAGGCCAAATTTAAAAGTGGATCAATGGGACTTTGAGGTCCCATCACCTGCTTTTGGAGTTTTTTTCTAATATCTGGGGCTGAGTGGCTGATAAAGTCAATCTCTAATAATATTTGTCCCTCGTGAGTCTGGGTTAATATGAATATATTTCTGGAGGGCTTCAGTTAAGCATCCCAGAAATAGAGCAGGATTTTCATTCTTGTGTTAGTTTCCTTATCTTTTCATAATTAACTTATTCACACATCTCCTCATTCCCTCCATTAAACATGTGATCATGTGGTTTGCTTTCTGAGATCTAGGCTTTGGGGTGTTTGTTTGTGGCAATGGGGATTGAACCCAGGGGCATTCTACCCCAGCCCTATTTTATCTTTTATTTTGAAACAGGGTCTCACTAATTTGCTGAGGGTCTTGCTAAAGCTGAGGCTGACTTTGAACCTATAATCTTCCTATCTCAGACTCCCAAGTACTGGGATTACAGGTTGTGCCACCACGCTCTGCTCTGACGATGGGTTTAATAGTTCCACCTGGGAGTTTGGTCAGGGACAGCATCTTCTCCTACAGGCTGTTCATGGTCTCCAGCATGAACTTTATTACCATATGCCTTTGCTGCTGCTCATATACAAGTCTTTTCTTCAGGGGAGCAGCAAGTAGAAAGATGTTAGATCAAACATAAGAGCCAAGGCCTGAAACTCATCTATGAATCTATTAGGGTCCTCTGAGAATCAGCCCACTTTTTGTTTACATCATGTTAGATCAGTCCTGGAAAAAAAGGAACATGTACACCCAAGATATTTCATTCTCCATCTGCCACCTCTCAGAGTAGACAAATATTGGAAGACTTAGAAATAGTTGGATAATAAGAGGGGCCATGTCTTGTCACACCATCAAGGCTGGGTTTTGCCCATAATAGATGATAATAGAGGTTGTTGGAGAAAAGGGGGCAGAAAAATCTGTGTTGCTTTGCCTGGAGGTTTCATTAGAAGCCTCTGGAAATGCTGCTAGTTCTGTGTTGGAGCCATGGGTGCTAGAGGTCGCCTGTTCAGAACACTTAAAATCAAACATTCCATCGGGTCTGGCTCATCTCTGTTTGGTTCATCTCTATTTTGGGGACATGACCATATCAAACCTTATGAGATCCCTGTTACTTTGGATTTTGATATAAAGCAATGAAGGCCTGAACATACGGGATCTCTGACCATTTTCCTTCCTACTTGCAGAATGAATCAAGTTGATATGTTGTGTTAAAATTTAGAGTCAGCCAGGGACGGTGGCGCTCACCTGTAATCTCAGTACTTGGGAGGCTGAAACTGGAGGATCACAGGTTCAAGACCAGTCCAGCAACTTACCAAGACTCTCAGCAACCTAGCAAGATACTGTTTCGGAATAAGAAAATAAAAAGAGCTGAGATTCAATTCCCAGTACCAAAAAAAAAAGAAAGAAAAAAAAAGTTTAGAGGCCCATTTTTAGGCCATATTTCTCCACTTGCTAATTTATTCTGAGGCCAACCATATTACATAAAGAAATAAATGTCTTTTTCTTTAAGTGTTCTGCCTTAAAATAACTCCATCTATTTAATATGCACCCAAGGGGTGAGTTCTCAGGGATAGAATTACACATGATCTTGTAATTTGCACAGACTTCAAGGGTTTCCTTATGTTACTCTGAAAAGGAAAAAAAAAAAAAGGGGGCGGAGGCTAGCCGGGCCCGGTGGTGCACACTTGTAATCCCAGTACTTGGGAGGCTGAGACCAGAGGATCCGGGTTCATGGCCAGACTCAGCTACGTAGTGAGACCCTCCGCAACTTAGTGAGACCCTGTTTCAAAATAAAAGAATAAAATTGGGCTGGGGTGCAGCTCGGAGGTAGAATGCCCCTGGGTTCCATCCCCAGTAATACAAAAAAAAAAAAAGAAGGAAGGAAGGAAGGAAGGAGGAAGGAAGGAAGGAAGGAAGGAAGGAAGGAAGGAAGGAAGGAAAATAAAACTAAGATAGCATGTTCAGTCTCTACCAGGATTGGGCTTTTAGTCTGTCCCAGCTTCCAGTCTCCTAATGGCCAGATATCTGCCATGGAGACGTAGTCCAATCTGAATGAACATCGCTTGTTCATACCATCTGGAAATTATTCACATTATTGGCGCTACAAGTGTCCTTGTCCCCAGTGAGCAGTTATTAGGGTGCTCTGTCTCAGGGGTTCTCTCTTAACCCATACTGGATCCTCTGAGCCTGCCGGGGTCCCCAAGAAAAAGAAGAAAAGAAGTTCCATATGAAAAAGAATACCCCTGAGATCTCAAGTAATTTAGGTGTACTTAAAAACTTATAATTTGGCCAGGCGTGGTGGCGCATACCTGTAACCCCCATACGTGGGAGACTGAGGCAAGAGGATCACAGATTCGAGACCAGCCTAGCAACTTAGCAAGACCCTGTTTCAAAATAAAAAATAAAAAGGGCTGGGGGTGTAGCCCCGAGATATAATGCCCCAGGATCAATTCCCAGTACAAAAAAAAAAACCTTATAATTTTATGATAACAGTGACACAAAATCTTGTAGAAGGATTTAAGAGCATCTGAGTACATTCCTGGATAAAAATAAAGTTGGGTAGAAAAAGCGCATCTTAAGAACAACAATGGCTGCTCCCCAAGGGTGGAGCAGTATTTCTTTCAGTTAGACAGCATCAGTAGGGTAGATATTTATCTCAATTAAGACAAGAAATCAGACAAGAAGGAGGACACGACACTTTCCTTCCTGGCAATATCTTTTAAAAGTAATGAGTCAAGCCGGGCGTGGTGGCGCACACTTGTAATCTCAGTAATTGGGAGGCTGAGGCATGAGGATCACAGGTTCACGGCCAGCCTCAGCTACTTAGGTGAGGCCCTCCGCAACTTAGTGAGACCCTGTTTCAAAATAAAGAATTAAAAAATAGGGCACCAGGCGTGGTGGCGCATGCTTGTAGTCCCAGTACTTTGGGAGGCGGAGACCGGAGGATCCGGGTTCGCGGCCAGCCTCAGCTCTCTCTCTCTCTCTCTCTCTCTCTCTCTCTCTCT
>PVJS01007143.1:0-57145 GCA_004027185.1 Glis glis | reverse complement strand
ATCATCATCATCATCATATCATCTCCACCATCATCATCTCCATCAACTCCACCATCATCATCATCCCTACTATCATCATCATCTCTATCATCATTATCATCATCATCTCTACCATCATTTCCATTATCATCATTATCTTTACCATTATAATCTCCACAATCATTGTTTTCACTATCATTATCTCAATTATCATCTCCATCATCATCATCATATCCATCATCATCTCCAGAATCATCTCCTTTACCATGATCATCATCATCATCATCATCATCGTCATCATCATCTCCACCATTGTTATTTCCACCATCACCATCTCCATTATCATCATGATCTCTACCATCATCATCTCCACTGTTGTCATTTTCTCCATCATCCCAGAGCCCTGTGGTCATGGGTGTCTGACTGAACTTCCCAAACAAGGCTCTCACATCACAAACCTAGCTCCTTCCTGCCCTCAGGTAGGATGCCACAGTGTGCTGCTTCTCCTGGAAGGGGCACACCCTCAGTGGGCTGCAGGTCCTCCGCAAGTGGTAGCCCTTGCTGTCTGTACACTGGGTCCTGGGGTGCTGGCCCCTCCTGGTTGGCTAGGTCTGTCCTGAGGCTCTAGGCCCTCTTCTATGCATTGATTTTTCCACCCCTAAGGGAACTCACACTTACCTTTGCTGAGAACTGCATTTATTTTTATCTGTTATTTATTCTCCTGACTCATGAAATTGCACCCTTCAGGATGCCAGAACAAAATGTTTAAAAAAATTAGCAAAAATGCATAAAGTGGATGAAAGATGTTAGGCTTCTTTTATCTTCTGAAATATGAATTTAAATACTTGCACTTTATGATCCAGAGAGAAAGAATTAAGCAAAAAGTAAGCACAAAAAGAAATCAAACTTTCACTCCTTCAAACCTAAATTTAAAAAGTAAAAACTAAAAATCAGAGAATCTTGGATCAGTTCAGTGTTGTTCTTTGCTGGGACAAAGAGTGAGGCCTCTAACTTCCCCACATGCCACCTACTGGACCTTCACTCTGCTCTCGGCCTCCAGCTTGCAGGGAGCCTGCACAGGAGACAGCTTGCCCTGGCGTGGTCATTTCTAAGGACTGCTCAGTCCCAGGCCCTTTGTGATGGGGTGTTGGATTGTGTCCTGTAAGTTTGTTTTGGCTGACAGATGGGCTTGTGGAAGCAGAAAGTTGCTCACAGGGAAACGGCCCTTGCATCAGTGTCTGAGGAGAGACAGATGAACCAGCACATCAGGGAACACATGGAGAATCAGAGTCTGGTCAAAGCAGGTTCATGGAAGGCCACACAGGTAGTGGCTCTTAGTCCCCAGTCCAACCTTGGTTCTCAACTTAGCCCCTGCAGGCCGGAAGCCAGGGCTGCAGCCTGGTGCCTGGGTGCTCCTCCATCTTCATTGCCAATGCTCCTGGCGAGTCCAGGCTGGGTTCTGTTTTAATGGTCGAAGGAACGAAAGGGGCTACAGGAAGGACTGGCCGGCAGCAAAGAGGCCTCCCAGAGGATGCAGGAAGCCCGGGTCCTGGTCAGAGAAGCAGGGCCCCTCCCCAGGTCAAAGGCAACTTGCAAAGGGGTTACTCAGCACAGGGCTTGTCCAGGCACCCTTCCTGTTTAGAAACAGCCCTTGGGTGGGCAGGAGGAGATGAGTGTGGCCCAAATGAGTCTCAGTTGTGGTGAGAGAGGGTTGCAGGCAGGTGGAGGAGAGCCCACAGCCCATCAGCAGTTGCTGGGGTTGAACCTCAGGCTTGGGGAAAGCTGCTCTGTGCCCATCCCCCTCCCCTACAGCTGGTGAGGTGCCCATTTTACTAATGAGGAGGTCGATACGGGCACCTTTATCTTGAGTTTGCACAGTCAGGAGTGTTCTGGGGTGCTGGAGAGGAGGGGAGCACAGGAGGGCACTTCCTGGACATCGGTAGATATAAGAGATATAAAAGACTGAAGGTCACTGTAATTGGAAGGAGCCGGAGGAACTTCCTGTCCAAACCACCACCCTTTGGACAGAGAACCTCAGAGCCAAGCAGCTAGGTTGGCGTGTCCAGGGCCGATCGAAGGGGAGGTGGTAGAGAAGCAGGGGGCCCCACGGCCTCACCTCGTGACCCTCACCACCCTGACAAAGGCGGGGTTCCCCTCCCTGAAGGGGATCAGGGCTCCTGTGCTCACTTATCAAGGACCACAAAAAAGAGAGACAAAGAGAAGCCACATGCTGGCTCAGAGGAGGGATGGGGCAGAAGTGGGCATGCAAGTATGTGTGAGGGCACTCTCTTCTCTCGGAAAGTGCTGACTGCCGGGGCCCCCAGAGTCAGCGCTCTCTCTCTCTCTCTCTTTCTCTCTCTCTGGGTGGTTCCCCTAAGGTCCTCCCCACAGCCCCATCCATGCACCTGCAGAATAGGGCCCCTGGTGGTTCTGGGAAGGGAGCCAGGGGTCTGCCAGCTGCATCCTCAGCACACATGAGGCTGAACAAGGTGAGGCCTGTGGAGGGAGCGATGGCACCTGAGATGTGGGACAGAGGGGCAGGCGCAGGGCCAGGCCAAGCTGGCTTGTCAATGTGGGCTTGTACCTGTTTGGGTTTCTCAGGACACAGAGCCAGGTCCCCTGAAAGTAAGTCTGGGGTGGGAGGGAGACTTCCCCTGACCCGTGACTCTGCTCTTCACAGCCTTCTGAGCCTGCGGAACCTGTCTTAACCTGCTGAGTGGATAATCACCCGTCTCTGCTAGATACCACCACCCTGGGTGAATTTCTCAGCCCCATGTGCACGTCCATATCTGCATTGCCAGGGGAGCCCCTGCTATCCTGTGAATTCCAGCTCGGCCATGATTTTCACCAGATGATGAAGATGGGGGAATTGTGGGAGCCTTCCCCAGCCCTGTGGACTCTGGACTTCCCCATTCTGCAGAGACTCTGCCGCCCAGGAAGGCTGAGAGGAGGGTGACTTTGAAGAAAGAAAGCACAAGCAGGGAGTGGAGGGTGGTTTGGCTGTGCAGAAAGTGCACAGGAGGGGAGCAGGTGGTGGTGGCCTGCCAGGGACCTGCAAAGTCTGGGGAGGGGGCAGGTTGGGGCTGGGGATAGATTTGTAAGCAAAGGTCAGCAAATCCGTGAGCCAGCTTAATAGGAATGGTGTAGGTGCCCTCATTTAGGTTGCATTGGCCTGGAGGCAAATCCAGCTTGCCCTGCTTCTGGGCTCCAGGTCTGAGGAAGGAGATGGCACATTGTGGATGGAAGGAAGGCTGGAAGACCCAGGCCACACCAGCTGTCTCCCCCGGACATCCAGGACTCAGCAAAGAAAGGTCAGCAAGGCGAGGAACACTGGACATGTGGCCCAGACCCCAGACTATGACTATGAACAGGAGAGGCCCCGAAATCCTTCCCCTCACCCTCCACCCACCACTCTGCTGACTGAGACAAAGGAGCCTGGAGGAGATTCTGGGGACACTAGTCCTTCATCACCGTCAGTGGGTTCTCCAGTGGGAAACAGAGTGGTCCAGGACAGGCATGGAGGTCACCTTCCACCCTGGCCTGAGAGGTGACTACAAGTACCTACAGGCTCTGATTTGCCCAAGGACAGGAGCTGCAGACGACCAGACCAGGGCTCAGTGAGCACCTCCAGGTGCAGGACACTCCCGGGCACCCTGTACCCCATCCCAGTCCCATAAGGATGTGGTGGGAATGCTGGAATCTGACAGATCAAATAACTTGCTGCTGGCCACACAGCCCATGCATGGTGGAGCTGGAAGGCAGGCCCGGGCTGTCTGAGCTCCAGGCAGGACACAGCAGCCTCAGTGGGAAGATGCCCAATAGATTTTCAAGATTAACAGCATTAATTAGAACTCCTGTATTATTCAGGGTGGATGTTGCTGCCGGGCTCCATGTTTTAAAGCTATTGAGTAAGAGAAATCCTTCTGTATTCTTATCTCACGGGGCAATGGCAGCCACTGGCTTCAGATGGGAGATGGCACGCCCTCCAACGGAACATGTCACCTGGGGGCCACCTTCTCCAGCATGGTTACAGCAGAACAAGGGCAGAAATCAGCCCAAACAGAGTC
The DNA here is from genome assembly GCA_004027185.1 of Glis glis. NCBI lineage: Eukaryota > Metazoa > Chordata > Mammalia > Rodentia > Gliridae > Glis > Glis glis. The sequence goes on along the minus strand of PVJS01007143.1, from coordinate 53,099 downwards.
CCCCTGAAAGGCACAGAGGAGAAGCATGTGGAGCTCAGCCAGAGCAGAGCCTCAGGCACCCACAGAGGCTCAGCCTGAGGCCTTGGGTGACAGCCCTGGTACCATTGCTCCAGGTAACATTTGTCTGGGTGGAAAATCACCGAGCTGCTGTTGCAGGATTGGAAGGCCAACCCTCCTTCCTTGCTGACTTCCTAAATTTTAGATGAACTGAAATCCATCTTAGCCAAGCTAACCTTGCTGACAGGTGCATCCTAGAGGGAGGACGGCCTCACACCACATGGTACAGGGTGGAAAAACAGGTACTTTGGGGCATTCACTAGCTGTTGCCCAGATAAAAGAGCAGGACTCAGGGGAAAGAGTCATTGGGGTCTGTAGCCATAAAGGCGTAGAGGAGAGGGTGCATCCCAGAGGGGAGGCCGTGGAGCCAACAAGGAGGCTGGGAAGAGATCCTAAGTCTTGGAAGGTCTTTAGTTTCACTGTCAGACTTTGGGGATTCATTGAGGGAAGCAAAGATGGAGTAGACAAAATTCTAAGCACAGAGAGATCTCTCCAGAGCATGCAACACCGTGCCAGACACCTGCTCCCTGGACCAGGGCCTCCATAAACCTCAGGGTGCCCCCCAAGAAGAGAACAGAGGATAGAGGGCTGACAGCCCGACTTCCTGCAAAGTCACCCTTTGGGGAAGACGTGGAGGAGGGCACTGGCATCCTCACTCTGAGACTCTGAGAAGAAGATCTTCTGTGAAGGGCCCGGGCACAGCATGGCAGGCGATGGCAATTTCTGGACCCAAATCCATGTTCTATGATGACGACCCAGCCCCCGTGTGAAGGAGGAATTACTTGGAGCCTACGCTATTTCCCTCCCGCACAGGACTTGTTTGAAAAGAGATAAACTGTGAGAAGTGGTGTGTAGTTGTGCTCTGGTTGGCCTGGTTATCAAATCCCCTGAAATGACGCCAAGGTCTTGGAGTGAGAATACAGGTGTCACCTGTACCCACTTCCCACCCACCCTACCTCCCACCTAGCCATCTCCTCACCCCGGCTCTGCTTCCCTGTGAGAGCAGGGCCACAAAAACTGGAGTCAGTGTGGTGGTAATTGTCACTTCCAGCCCTAATTGACTCACCCCAAGTGGAGAGGGACTGACAGATGACACTTTAATAAGGAAACAGGTGCTTCCATTGTAAGGGACCATGGCAGCCACCTGCAGAACCCGGGGCTGGGGCACATCACTGACTAGAGCAGCCTGACTTTGAATGTGAAGATGATTACAGAACATGGGCTTCAAATACCTCCCCAGGGACTTGGGCTTTTCTTTGCTGGTCTCCTAATAAGGAACATTCTTCCAAAGAGGTGTGTGTGTGTGTGTGTGTGTGTGTGTGTGTGTGTGTGTGTTTTGTAGAGTGTATTTGTGTGTGTGGTACTGGAGATTGAACCGAGAGGCATTCTACCTACACCCCCAGCCCTTTTCTTTTAACATGCTTTTACTGGTGCATTGGAGTGTCACATCACGATGAATATCTATTTGATGTTAACATACATGCACACAGCTCTTAGTGTCCCCCCCGCTCCCACCATATAGAGTACCGAGAATGATGTTGGTATATTCTCACATGTGCACATTGTTTATGATAGTAATTCCGTTGATTCACTTCTTTCTTGCCCTTCCCCTTCCCTTGTACCACTTCCCTTGTTCCGCTGAGGGTTCTCCATTATCAACCGGAGTCCCTTGTGTGTCCCCACTACTCCCTAGGTTGCACATATTAATGAAAACATATGTCCCTTCTTTTTTTTGTGATTGGCTGATCTCGCTTAACATAATGTTCTCCAGATCCTTCTTTTTATGTTTTATTTGGAAACAGAGTTTTGCTAAATTACCACATGCTGGCCTTGAACCTGTGATCCTTCTATCTCAGCCTCCCAAGTATTGGGACGTTTTTATAGTTAAAAATTTAAAAAAACAAAAAGTGGAATGTGCATTCCTCTATTCCTCTGCAAGGTGTAAAATATGTTGTTCAACTATGTGCACTCCACTGAGAACACAGCACAGGTCGCACGCCTACGATCTTCATGAGAAGAGCTGAGGCCGATCCCGTGTCCCATTGACAAATGACGCCTTTCCTGAAACCAGCAACAGGGTCCACAGACTGAGTCCAAATGAAGACACCCACTTAGAGCCATTGAAAACCATAGGGGCATGGCTTTGGATGGGTCTGGGAGGACAGCAAAACCCTCTCTTCAGAGATGGGGGAGCCCAGAATTTCAACATGAACACACACATCAGGAGGAATTTTCTAGACCAGATCTGTATAGGCTCGCCTTTCCAAAGACAAACCCCAGCCTCCAAGACTTCCCGGGCACTGCACATCCACACGGCACTGGGGACTGTGAGAGACCCTCTCGTGACCTCTGACAGGAGGAAGTGCCTGCACCTGACACACACTTGATCCACAGGGGAGCAATGAGCAGGCAGCACGTCCAGCCCGGAGCCTCGCTCCTCCACATCTCCAGCTGGAGTGGGCTTGATGGATGGCTCTGAAAATATGAAGGACTTTCTGCATGAGTCGGAAGCCTTATGCTTGAAATATTGGTTTTTATCTTATTTGAAAATAATTATTCAGATAAATATTAATCCTGGATGACAAAGCAGCCAAGAAGCACAAAAAAAAAACACTGATAGAGGAGATGGAAGAGGGGCTCCTTGATAATATGGAGCATTTTATGGTACGCGGTATATGCCAGTCCATGAAGAATACCGAAAGAGAGAGGAGATGGAGGAGGGGCTTTTTGATAATATGGCGCATTTTATGGTACGAGGTTTATGCCAATCCGTGAAGAATACCAATAGAGGAGACATACAAGGGGCTCCATGATAATATGGTGCATTTTATGGTATGTGGTACATGCCAGTCCGTGGTGACATCTTTGGACAGACAGCTCACTCTCTGTCTAACTCTCCGATGCCTGTCGTGCTGGTGGGGAACCTTGCGTTCACTCGCCGAGTCTTTTCTGAGTGCTGAGGCTACTCTGTTCTTTGTTTTCTGCATTGGGAAGAAGATAGAAAGCCCCCAGGAGACGCCTCCTACCTGCAAGGCCCTCGTCAGACACGGAGGGGACAGATGAGCGCTTCACGGAGCAGTGGGTGTACGTCAAGGTCAAGCGCGGGGTGCCTTGAGCTCCGCCAGGAAGTTCGCAGCCCCGGTAGTCTGCTCGGGATGTTGTGACGAAGTACTCATGCTATGTGGGTTGGAACAACAAAGGTTCTTTCTCTTTCTCCAGTCCTAGAGGCCCAAGCCCGAGGTCAAGGTGACAGCAGGCCTATCTAAGGAGGGTGCCTCCTTGGGGTGCAGATGTCCACCCATTTGCTGGGCAGCCACCTGAACTGTCCCGTGTGCACCCCACTCAGGAGCAAGGGGGTTTTCAGGCGTCCCACTAATAGGGACGCATTAGCAGTCAGCATGTCCTCGCTACAACAAAACACTTGACACAGGCTCCTGAAGACGGAAAGCAGTGTATCTAGCTCAGTTTGGGAGGCTCAAGGCACGGTGCCCACCTTGATTCAGCTCAGAGAGGCCCCCATGGTGGACGGCACAAGGATGGGGCAATGGTGGGAGCCTGTGTCAGGGAAAGAGGTCACATGCAGACATGCAGGGCAGGAAGCAGAGAGGCCAGGCCAGCTCCCTCACAACAACCCCCCAGTGAGAACTCAGGGCCACCTGAAAAATGCCTTCCCAGATCCCTGTGGACCAGCCTGCGATCGCAGTGCATCCCTGAGGACACCCAAGCCATCTCCAAACCTTGACAGTCACTAAGCCCAGCCCAGGGCCAGTACCCCAGCTCTGAGTTCTTGAATTTCTTGGGAACTGGACTTAAAAGTCTATTTTGATGGTTAATTAACAGACCTGCAGACCTTTCAGCTCCAGAATTCAGACACTCATTATTACCTTATATAATCAATATTCTGTTGAGGTTTACTGGGCATGGCTGCCATGCTCATTGCTCAAAAGTCTTTTAAGCATCATTTCTCTCCTTCTCTGTGTATGTGTGTATGTGTGCATTGTGTGTGTGTGCATGCATGGGTGTGTGTGCATGGGTGTGTGTGCACGTGTGTATGTGTGTGAGCATATGTTTAGTGAGATAAACCCTGCCAGGTCTCATCACCTGCAATGACTTTCATCTCGGCCGCTGAAAGGTATGTCACGGTGGCTTTGAAGACAGAAGTCATTTCTCCTGGTTTTCTTGGTTACGGTTGTGTGCGGTGTTCTCATGTCATTTGCTCACAGGTCATCCAGGCGCTTTCACAATCCTCTCCTCTTCCTTTGAATCGCGGGGCTCTCCTTTGATGTATCTTGATGTTCATTTATGTTTATGCTGGTTGAGGTTCACTAGGCTCTCCGTGTTTGATGATTCGCAGGCTTAATTAATCCTGAAAAGTCCTTTGCCATACTGCTCGGTGTTGTTCTTTTCTACTCTTTCTCTCCCTCCCTGCCTTTGCTCCTTTCTTCCTAGAACTCCTACACAGATGGAGACAACCATTTCCTTTTCCACCCTCTCATCCATCCCTCACGATGTTTCTTTCCTGTTTGCCATGTCTGGATCTCAGAGTGCTGATTGTGGGTGATTCACTGAGATCTCCTTTCCACCCTACATATCCGCCATGTGTGTATTTTAAAACCTTCACCCAGCCATCGAAACTTAAATTTAATTGATGAGAGGTTTCCTTTTGAAAGTTTTGTTTTGAATATGCCTGATCTTTTGATAGAATCTTATGCTTTTTATACCTTTGCTCAAATATTAATTTCTTTTCTTTTTTTGCAGTACCGGGGATTGAACCCAGGGGTGTTCTACCTCCAAGCTACACCCCCGACCCTATTTTTTATACTTTATTTTGAAACCAGGTCTCACAAAGTTGTGGAGGGCCTCACTAGGTAGAGAGAGAGAGAGAGAGAGAGAGAGAGAGAGAGAGACAGGGAGAGAGAGAGGGAGAGAGCTGAGGCTGGCCGCGAACATGGGTCCTCCGGTCTCCACCTCCCAAAGTACTGGGATTACAAGCGTGTGCCACCACGCCCGGTTTCAAATATTAATTTCTTTCATCATGTGATGCATTCCTGTTTTATGTTCCTTTAGAACATGAAGTCATCGGGGGTGCGATTCTTCCGTTCACTTGCTTGTTTTCCCCGATACCTTTCACCCTTGTGTTTTATTCGATGTTACTATTTCTATCATTACGTGGAGAGCTTGTTTTCTAAGCATCCCTGCCTGCAGAAGTCCCTGGAGGGAGCTATGGTGGTGGAATCATGGGGAGAATGTCCATGTGCCTCCCCAGTGTGCCTGGGAGTGACCCCAGGAGACCAGATTCTGAGCAATCTACTTGGGACATCCCTTCCCCTTCTCCTTGGCCCCTCCTGGTGTCTTCTCAGTATCCAGGGAGGATTTCCCCCTGGTTCCCCCGGCGGATGATATATTCTTTCCTAGTCCACCTTTTCCATGAGGGGTAGCATTTATTTGAGGGTCCCAGTGACAGGCCTCACCTGCAGCCGCTCCGATGCCACCCTCAGGACTCGAGTCCCCAGGTTCCCCGGGACATGACACTCTTTCGAGGCAGCATAGTCCTCGACCTCCGCTTCCTGGGTTTGCCCTATAGGCTTCCCTGTTCTGTTGCTTAAGCTTAATGATATACTTAAAATGGTAATTCAAAAATCAATCTCAGCCTGCTTATCTACCAGGAGACACTCCTGAGTGAGTATCGTGCCGTACGTGCACGCTGTGAATCCCTCCCTGTGTTTCAGACGCCTTCGCCACGGTTCCGCCCACGTCTGTTTACCCTTGGTGTCTTGTGCAGCTCAAGTGCAGGGACATAACTTCTCCCTGTTCAGTCTCCTGCACCCTGCCCGCGGTCCTCCCTGGGGACTGGTTTCTGAATATGAGCCCTGTGTCATTTGTTATTCTTTGGACCTCTCGGCTCCTCTATATGCAAGTCACAGCGGATGCTCTTCTACTTTATCATGCTGAGAACCTGGGATGCGGAGATTTTTAAGTGACTTGCGATGATCACAGAGCTTGTAACCGGCTTGCTGACACCTTGAATTTTTTTTTCCATGAGGCTCGATGGCTTTCTGCACGCTGAGCTCTGGTGTACGAAGCTCCGTCCGTGTCCAGGCGGTGTGACATGTTTATTTCACCGCCTGAGATGGGCACACAGGAAATTGCAGGCATTAAGTTTACGGCCAGACGGGCTGCTCGTTCCTCACTACTTTTAAAATGCAGGGGCGACTGCATTTTCCTTCAGAGGAGAAGTTCTTGCAAACTTCCTGAAAAGTTTTCGCAGGGTTTGACTGAGGGATAAAATTTGATGAGTAGTGCGGGAGATGTAAAACGGACGATTATATGCAACGACTTGGGCCAGAGGCCTGGCGATTGCTGCTGTCCTCATCTCCTCGAGGTCTCTGCTCAATTTCACCTTATCAGTTAGACCTTCCCTGATGGTCCTGTTTAAAGCAGCAATCCCGTCTCGACCTTGGCAGTCCCCACACTCTTCTCTGCTTTATTCTATCTGTAGCTTGCACCAGCCTCCGACGCGTCGTATATCCTGTCTGTTTCCCCACTAGAACGTCAAGGCTGAGACACTGGGGGATGTTGCCAGGTGCTTCATTAATGTCTCTGTGATACTGAGACCAATGCCTGGAATAGAATATTTAACAATTATTTTAATGAATGAACAGCGATGACATAATTTACAAGTATGTGGCCTGGCTTTTTTTATATATACTTTTATTGGTGTATTGTAATTACACATCATAGTGAGATTTACAGTGATATATAAATCCAGGCACCCATCACTTCTATATTTCCTTCTGGACCCCACCTGCTCCCCCTCGTCCCTCCCCAATCATGTTAGTGGGATTGGTAGTGATGCCTTCAATTATGGGCAGAACCTTATTAGAACCTTCCCTTCCTCAAGCCTTGTTTCTCTCCTCCCCACCTCCCTCCCCCTGTCCTTTTCAATATTTCAGTTGAGTTTTGCGTCAACCATTGGAGGCAAGCAGGGAGAAGAAAATGGCGGGCGTGCGCCCTCAGCCAGGAAGCAGCATGGCCAACTGCTCATTCTGCTGTACTTCCTGCCTCCTTTCTGTCCCTTGGGGTCCCAGTGAGATGGCAGCCCCGCCCACTGTGGTCTTCACAGTCCTCAGCCCCATGTCCCTGCTTTTCAGGAAACATTCTGCATAAGCCAGGGGTACTGTCCCAGTTTGTATCTCCAGAGGCCCAGGTGCCAACAGCTTGGTCCCCAGCTGCTGCTGGTGTGGGGAGGTGGTGGGAATTCAGGTTGGGGCAGAGTTGGAGGAAGTAGGACACTGGGGGCATGCCCTGGAAGGAGATCTCTTGTCCTTCCTCTCTCTTTCTCTCTCTCTCTCTCTCTCTCTCTGATTTCTGGCTACAATGAGGTGGGCACTTCTGCTCAGCCACACCCTTCCTGGCATGTTCTGCCTCACCCCAGGTCAAGAAACAACAGAGCCAGCAGATCATGAACTAAAGCCTCTGAGTCCCTCAGCCAAAATAAACCTTTCCTCCTTTAAGTTGTCTTCCTCAGGCAGTTTGTCACAGTGACAGAAAGCTGACCAACACGGATAGCCAGGTGAGCCTTTGTGTGCTGCCAGAGCATCAGATTTCAGGAGAAAAATGGCGGCCAAGTGTCACAAGCCAAGTGTCCTGGGGCTCGCCCGTGTTGTTGGTGTGTGGGGGGGGTCCGTGGTGCAGGGAAGGATCTTAGTCCTGGCTCTCCCTGTCATTGCCATGGCTTTGAGTAACATGAAGAGTTTTTTCTGTCTATAATCTCTCAAGTGGCTTTGAGACTTGAGTTATTGTGAGTGGTCTGGGGGACTTGTCTCAGGACACATTTTTATCAACTTGTGAATGTATTTTTTCTGTGCGTGCACATGATCATTCTCTCACTCCGTGCCACTTTCTTCTAGTCACTATTTAGCCCCCACAATGGTATTGTTTGTCTATATTTAACACTGAGACGCACACACATACACAAGCATGCACACACACAATAGTCATAGGAAGCTGTCTTGTAAAACACTCCAGATTTATTCTACCAACACTTGAAAAGGTTAAAAATAATAATAACCACATATCAAAGGTTGACTGGAGTTATATAGCCCACTAAACACTCAAAATCTATCTTGAGCTCTCACAAAAACAGTAAGAGGTCAATACTATCTTCATACCCATTCAAAGAATGAGAAAACCTAGTCTGATCTAGGTGATATGGAAGAACAAAGCCCTCATTGATTTCCAGAGACTCAGGCCTGTGCCGCTCAAATAAAATCCAGTTTCTAATGTCAGCCGTGCGTAGGACGGCCAGCTGCATGGTTCAGGACAGCTCTTGGTGGCCCAAGGGTCTCAGCAAATAATACACAATGCACAATGCCAAAGGGCTTCGCCTGCTTGTTTTTCATTCTGGCCAAAAGAACAGAATGAACACTTTTGCAGATTTGGCTGTAAGAGTACTATGGGAATTCAAAACTCAAAATAATAAACCAAAATGTAGCAGTATTCGCTATTTGTTCTCACCCTCCAAAATCCACATGTTCAACCGCATAGGTTTTCTCAAACACCAGTCACTTAAAATTCCCAGCTAGAGAAGGAGCCAAGAAATGACAGGTGTAAAAATGAGCCACACTCACACCTGCATATCTACACATACATGCACAAGCTCGCACACAGAAGCACACGTACTCACATGCACGCACACACACACATAGGCACATGCTTGGTTGGGTTTCGGTGTGGAGGCGTTGACTTACGACAACAGCTCAACAAGAATTGTGAATCGTGATCTGAGAAGGGAGCTGACCATTGTTTTATGAACTGCAGCATTTACCGCAAGGATGTCATTACAGAGAGCTCATGGCATGCCCAGCTGGACCTCACATTCTCAATATTTAAATATCATTCATGAGTCCATGAAACTCTCTGGAAATGCTCATCTCCCCGTTGGTTCTAAAGATTTATCCTCCTGGAACTTTTATTTATGTCGCTAAGTACTGGAACAAAGTCTCAAGAATATTTTTCCTTACATCTCTGGGGGGGGGGACCTGTTAAAACTAGCAGGTGGAGTCCGCGGAGCTCTCCAAGGTGCTGACGGATCTGGCTACGCTAGCAAACATTAAAAACAGTGGGTTCCAAGAATGTCACAGCAAGTGTGGCTTTTATCATTTTTCCCTATTAATTCTATGGTTTAAAATAAAATGTTTCTGACAGAATCTGAATTTATCGAGTACTATTTAATAAGTTCTCTATATTTTCATGGTCAAAGTTGCAAACCTGCAGACAGAGCCTTCTATCTGCCGCATTTAACATGCTCTTCTGTCTCTATGTTGACTATTGGGAAACTATAGTCTCCCCTCACTCTCTGTGAGCCATTTTTCATTCCTGCACTCTATGTGCCTATGACTACAGTGCCTGGCTTCTATATGTGCTCAAAAATATGTGTCATCTGGGCATGGTGATGCACGCTTGTATTCCCAGTACTTGGGAGGCTGAGACAGGAGGATCTGGGTTCACGGCCAGCCTCAGCTACTTAGTGAGGCCCTCTGCAACTTAGTGAGACCCTGTTTCAAAATACACAATAAAAATTAGGGCTGGGGGTGTAGCTTGGAGATAGAATGCCCCTGGGTTCAATCCCCAGTACCACAAAAAATAAATAAATATGTGTCGACCTGGAATCCAGCACAGATTAGAACTTTCAAAGCCTATGAGATAGCCAGTGTGGTCCTCTTGAGTTGCAAAGTTCTGTTCCAGTGATGTGATTATAAGACACCACCACTCCTGGAGGACACACTATTGCTATTAGACACCCTAAAATCCTCAAGATGTGGGCACCTGCGTCTTTATTTCTTTGGTGAACCTTGATGCACCAGTAGGAAGCTGGCTTGGGATGCCCACACCCAGGTGCTGAGGCCCTGGGAGGGGCCATCGTCTCCTGACAACCTCCTCTGTCCAGTCTTCCTGTCTTGGCAGCCCTTCAAGGTTAGGACAAATGCACCCAGTTTAGATGAGCCAAGGGCGAGCCTTGCTCCCTCAGGGTTCTGAGAAATGGTGGGGTGAAGGTCCAGCCCAGAATCAGCTGTCCCATCTGTACTAGGAGACAGAGATGGATCTAGACCACTGTCCAGCAGCATCAGCAGGAAAGTGCATGGGCCCAGCTGTAGTCTAATGGTTGGAATGCTATTGGCCATGCTATTATTAGTTTGCTCTATGGAAAAAGTGCTTCATCTTCTCTCCAAGCATGCCATGTCTTATTCTTTGTGGCTCAGAGACGAGTACTAAAGTGAGATGATCCATTATTCATTCAAGTACACTCCTGAGGGGACCACAGCCCAATCGATATGTATTTGGGGGTGCAGACGACAGCCTTCCTTGTCATTCCAGACACTTAGTGCTTCTTGGGAGGACTCTGGGGCAGAGCCTTGTTCCGAGGGTGACCCTGGACTGATAGTCCTGAGGGGTGGCTCTGCCGGCCAGTTGTTGAGACCTGGGGAAGTGGTCTAAGGTGGATGACATGAATAAAAGGCAGAAGAGTGGAGGTAGAGGACATGTTCTCTACCTGCCAGGTATGAAAATTCCATTCCCTGCAAGTTACTGTGCAGGGGCAGACAGATATTGCATTTCATTGATCAGCGCGTAGGAATCAAATGCCATTCCGTGTGTGCATGCATGCGTGTGAGCTTCTGTGTCTGCATGCTTGGAATTTCACATTGCCATTCACAGGTGCACGCGCGTGCACACACACACACACACACACACACACACACACACAGCAAAAACTCATATGGGTCAAATGATTTGTGTTGTTTACAATGGTGTTTAGAGTGCCGAGGAATTATGTCTGAGGTCTGTTTTCTGTGCTGTGGCATTAGTCCCTGGGGCTGCTAAAGAAACAAGCTTACTCAAGAATACAGAGACAGAGAAGGAGGGAGGAGGGGACAGAGTGAGAGAGGGGTCCTTCAGGGCCCAGGAAGCCTGAGCTGAGGCATGCTTCTGTGACTGCACCTGCCGAGCCCAGGTCCCTTGCAGGAGCCCTGAAGCTCTGTCCCTTCTGGTGCTCAGGGGCTGCCTGTCATCAAATGACCAGCGAGAAAATTCTGCCAGGTCCACTCTTGCTGGGACATTTCAGGAGTGAACTGCGATTCATTTGGATATAAATTCCCGTGGGGTCGAGCTTCTCCCTGTTTACCTACCACCCCTGGGCTGCTTTGAGAGCTGGAGGAGGGCTCAGCAATGTGGCCCACGGGGTGCAGAGGGTGTGCTGGGAATTCCGCCTGCCTGCAGTGCAGAGGATGTGCTGGGGGGTCCGTCTGCCCACAGGGTGCCGAGGGTGTGTGGGGGTTCTGTCTGCCCACAGGGTGCAGAGGGTGTGTGGGGGTTCTGCCTGCCCATGGGGTACGGAGGGTGTGGTGGGGGGTCCGCCTGCCCACGGAGTGTGGAAGGTATAGTTGGGGGGGTCCGCCTGCCTGCAGAGTGCGGAGGGTGTGGTGGGGGGTCCGCCTGCCCGCAGAATGCAGAGCGTGTGCTGGGTGGTCCGCCTGCAGGGGCACCGTTTACTCACCATTTGCTCAATCACTCAACTGTTCAACAGCTCACCGCCTCTGCTATCTACAGCGAGAACACTGTTACTTTTTCTGGCTGCACAGATAAGGCAACACCCCAAGACATGGTCTTCTAGGGGAGGTGGGAAGGTCTCCAGTAGAGGAGTAGAGGTTTCCTGCTACCATGCAGAGCCAGGTCCTCTGTCCTGTTCTAAATTTTTTTCAGGCATGAGATTCACCTAAAGGTTCATCTGAGTGAGAGAGAACATGTATTTCTAACTTAATAAAATGGGAAGTGAGAACAGAAGGGCCTTAGAAGCCTCTTCTATATCTAAGATATAGTGACCCCTCTGCTCTCTGACCTTCACTTGGGGTAGTTTCCTGTAACTACCACCACTGGAGGGTAACACGTGGGGGCAATTTGGTTCCTCTTGTTCATACATCTCTCCATCTGATAGTCTATCCATTGGTTCATATATTCAGCTGCCCACTGATCTCTCCCTTCTTCTGCCCACCATTTTTCCCTCTTTCCTCCCATCTGCCCATCCATTCACCCTCTCATCCATCCATTCACATCCACCTGTCCATCCACCTGTCCATCACCCATCCATCATCCATCCACCTGCCCATCCATTCATTCACCACCCACTCATCCATCATCCATCCATCCATCCATCCACCCATCATCATCCATCAATCCATTGACCAATCCATGATTCATCATCCACCCAACCATCCACCCTTCCACTGACCCGCCCATCTATCCTCCATCCATCCATCCATCCATCCATCCACTCACCCACCAATATATCCTCCATCCACCCACCCATCCATCATCTATCCATTCATCCACTGACCAATCCCTCATCTATCCATCCATTCATCCATCCATCCACTCATCCACACATCTATCCTCCATCCACTCATCCACCCAACCACTGGCCAATCCATCATTCATCTATCCATCCATCCACTCACCCACCCATCTATCCTCCATCCATCCACCCATCCATCATCTACCCATCCAGTCACCCACTGACACTCTACGCGGCTTCATCCATCCATTCATCCATCCATTCATCCACTGACCGATCCATCGTTCATCTATCCATCTATCCATACATCCAGTCACCCACCCATCCATCATCCATCCATCCATCCATCCATCCATTCATCCATTCACCCATCCATCCATCCATCCATCATCCATCCATTCATCATCCACCTGTTCATCCAGCTTCCACCCATTCCTCCATCCACCATGCACCTGTCCATCCCTTCACCCAACCACTCGTCCTTCTCTCATCCCTCCCTCCTTTTCTCCCTTCTCTTGCTTATCACTTAGCCAAGTACACTGAGCTCACTTATACCTCCCCCAGGGTAGGTGCTGGGGTGGGCAGGGAGAAGTGAGTTTTCCTGGCTTTCTCTTTATTTTGAAGACAAGCATGATATAATGCCAGTGCATTGAATACAGTCTGATGGATGGCTGCTCCTAGGCCAGAACACAGTGGGTCAGGGGTGCAGGGATCTGAGACCCTGGTCAAGGTCCTAGGGCAGTGTTAACATGGACCATCAGCCAAGATGCCTGTGGTGCCTAAAGTCACCTCCAAATCCCAGACGAGGTCTCATCGCGGGTCCAGGGAACCCATGGGCAGGCACACTGGCCCTTCAGCTCTGGCCTCTTCCAGGCTGTGTAGAAAAGCTGTCCAGGCACTCTGGAGGCCTTTCACACACCCACAGAACCCAAGCACAAGGTCTTAACCACAGTCAAGCTACGTCTGTCTAGAAGGCCTCATGACCCTACCCTCTTGGAACAGAGAAGCTGAGAAATACGTGGAGGCTGCCCCCAGGTATCTCTTGCTGGCCTCCCTGCTTCCCCAGGGGATCATACAGAGCCAGGTTTCCTGGCCCGGGTTCTCATGGTAAGCGGAGCTTGCTGGTCTGACCTCTTTAGGACAGAGCCGCAGCCTGGATCTGCCCAGCCCAGCCTAGACCTTGCCGCTCAGCCCGGGCTCGTGCTGCAGCCCTGCCCCATCTTGCTCCTCTGTTGCCTTTCTGGTGTATGGGAAGAGGACACACTGAATCTAGAATCCAGAAGTAGCTCACGTGCTTTTGACGGCTGAGCCTGTGGGCCCTGGCCTCGCTCCGTCTCCTGTGTGCTCGTCAGAAACTCTAAAATTTTCTACTCTGTGTCCTCTTCATTAAAGGGTTTTTTTTTTCCAGTTCTGCAAGGCCTCTTCCCTGACCACTGCAACCCTCAATTAATTTCACTCATCCTAATTACCTCAACACTAAATCGATACTCAATGATGGAGTCAATCATTTAAGCTTCACGGGCTTTAGGGATCATTTAGAGTTGAGCCCTGCCTTTACAGTGAGAAGCTAACACCCTCTTTCCTCCCTAAACTGCTGCAATAAGTGTCTCTGTTTCACATAGAGATGTCTAACCCAAAGATCAGTCTCCATTAGGCTTTGAGAGGTATCTTTTTTTCCCTTCATCTCCCATAAACCCTAGCACAGCTTTGGGCAAACAATAGGGGTTTATATCGTTAGTTCAATCAGTCTGAGTTCCCAACCCTTGACTTAGTTTTCTATCACAGCCTGCTGTACTTTTTTCCCTGGAGGCTGGTGCTTCATATTCCTGTAGGCTGTGCTTGTACCTTGAACGGTCCTTACCTGATCCCCACCCCAAGTTCCATCAAAACCCAAACAGGTTCTTATCGTTCTTCCACACAAAGGGCCTAGGGAACCAGTCTGTGACTTTATGTTTCCTCTCCCCCTGCCCTCAAAGCTGCTGACCCCCAGCCCACCAGAAACCCTTCCTTTGACTTAGGTACATCTCCTTCCTCTACATTCTCCAAAGTTCACTCTCTGACCACAGACATGGCTCCCATATTGAATGATAAAATAAAATATAAAACCTTTCAGAATGTGGGAATAGGTTGGAAATGTCAGGCTGTGCATTGGGGAGCACAGCTTGGGATCAGGTACCGGGAGGAGGAGCCTGTGTGGGCAGGAGCATTTGGGGAGGGCGCGGCTGCAGCAGAGGGGCAATGCTCAATGTCTGCAGGTGATGTCTGCAAATGTCCCAAGGACTGAGGCCCCGTAGCTGAGCAGCCAGCCTCCTGGACTGCAGTCACAGGCTGGACTCGCCTGCTCTGACCTGTGCTGTAAACCATGTTCTGTGCATCTGGGTCCTAAACTCCTTGTGTGAGAAAACAAACAAAACAGGCAGAAATCAATGCTACCACCAGGAGTGTTAAGCCCTGTGTAGACACCTTGGTGTCATTACAGGGTGTCAACTGGCGTCTAGATCACTTCTCAGAAGAACCAGGTTTCTAAGCCCCTGCCTCTGTCCCAAGAAATCTCAAAAAGATGGGCAAAGCCAGCCAGCCAGACACAGCAGAGGTGGGTCTTCAGGGATGGGGTCCTGGGCCCGCAGCTCTGCCTGGACTTCCGGAGCCTGGAGTACCAAGTTGCCTTCTTGGCATTTGACCTTGGAGCCGTGGGAATTTGGGGGTGCACGATTCAGCTCCAACCCTCAGCTTCTGTTGGAAACCCACATGTGCTAGGTGCCTGCAGGGGCCGCCGCTGTCTGAGAGGCCCAGGTTTCCCAAGTCCTCTTTCTGTGGAAGGCCTGTTTTGTGTTTTCTTTGGAAGCTGGCGACGTCGCTCTGTCATTTTAAATTAAATTGTTCCCGTTGTGGTTTCATCGCTGTGTGCTTTAATTCATGTGAATCCAATTGCACTCCCCTCGGGAGGCAACTTAATGTAGTGTCAAAGTTGAATAAATAATAAATAGGGCACATCAGGGTTCCCGCGGCTGCAGCTTGTGAGAAGCGCTGGTGGGTCCTCACCAGGAGCATGTGTGGGCCCGAGGGAGGCGGGTGACGCACCCAGCCTGGTTGCTGCCAGACACTTGGGACCGTCAGCACAGGGTGGGAGCAAGTCCGTTAAGTCTGGCTCTTCACCCTGCATGTTTTGACTGACCACTCGAATCAGCTCCCTCCTGGCCTCAGTGCACGGGGGTCTGTGGCTTTCCTCTGATCTAGACTTGGGGAACTGCAGTGGCTACAGACACGTGGTGTCTGGGTGCTCGTCAATCAGTTCAAGGATGCAGGACCAATAGGATCTGGTGGGGTGGCGAGAAGAGCCAGGCTTCATGCTGTCCTGGAGAACGCCAAGCTGCGGGTCCTGAGAACTGGGTGTAGAGCTGGACACCAGCTCTGTGAAACAGCAAAAATGAAGTTGTTCAATTTTTGTTACCTAATCTGTCAAAGCAAGAGACAAAGGCTTTGGGCGGCTCCTGGTTTGTCTGAGGACCAGGGTGCAAGGTCTGAGCCACAGGAGGCCACACCATCGGGGACGTGCTACCTAGCTCCTATTCCAGGTACCAAGGGAATTATGGGTAAAGGGCAGCCTGACCTCTGACCTCCTGGTAAACATGTGTTGAGCTTGAAGGGAGTGGTCTAGGTCAGGATACAGATGGAGAGTAAAGGTTCCACGTCTGCGCTACTGGTGACCAAGGCTTCTGTAGCATAATGAATTTTTAATAATAGAAGGCACGTGTGGTGGTGCATACCTGTGATCCCAGTACTTGGGAGGCTAAGACAGGCGGATCACAGGTTTGAGGCCAGCCTCATGAACTTAGTGAGACCCTCAGCAACCTAGCAAAACCCTGTTTCAAAGTAAAAAACAAAAAGGGCTGGGGGGTAGTTCAGATGCAGAATGTCCCTGGGTTTAATCCCCAATACAACAACAACCACCCAAAAAAGTAAAACTTTTAATAATGGTGATTAAAAATAACCTAGGGATGGAGCCACTTCCTACCACACGCTGCTGCTCAGAAGATCTGGCTGGATATTCCAGGTACATAATCTACGTTTTCCCCACAAACTTCTGAGCCAGGAGTGGTTGTTGCCCCGAGTAGCAGCAAAGACCCCTGAGAAGCATCCTGGATTTGTTATGGATTTGTAGACTACTTTTTTTTTGCTCCCAAGGAAGAATTCTTCACCTGGGTCCTCTGCATGAGCTTCAGGGACAGAGACCATGAGAACAGCATGCAAAACTGTAGAGGAAAAAAATAAATGAATAATAACAATACCGGCTTGCTTTTATTAGTATACTTGCTATATATAAGCTAAAAATGTACAAATAAATGGTTGTCAAATCAATCAGTGTCATTCCTTTAGAACTTCTGGATTTTATGTCATGCCTTTCCCCATGATAAATTATTATACGATATTAAAAAATTGCTTCTTCAACCACTTAAGAAGACTTTAGGCTCTGTTATGGCATGGATCTTAAATGTCCCCCTTCAGACCAAGATGTTGAAGATCTGGCCCCCAGCGTGTGGTGCTGTTGGGAGATGGTGGGGCTGTCGGAAGGTGGAGCTTGGGGGAGAAAGTTAGGTCACTGGGAACGTGGCTTTGAAGGGGAATTGTGACACTAGCCCCTTCCTTTCTTTCTCTCTCTGCTTCCTGGCTGCTGTGAAGTGAGCAACTTTCCTCCACCACGTGCTCCTGCCATGATGTTCTGACTCACCACAGGCCCAAAAGCAACAGTGCCAGCTGGCCGTGGACTGAGACCTCTGAAACTAGGAACCTTTTTATGAGTTGCTGATCTCTGGTATTTTGCCATAGCAACAGAAATCTGGCAAACCCAGCCACCTACACACACATATCCTCCAAACGAGAGATCCCAGCCTTGTCCTCAGGTGCTGAAGGGCAGAAGGGTCTTCATGGTGGAGCCCAAGCTGCCCCTGCGCCTCTGGCAGCCTGCAGGGACAGCACCCAGGGTGGCCTTCTGCAAAGGAGCACCCTCGGGTAGCGTTATGCTCCACGGGCTCCATAGAAGGCAGAGAGAGATGAAGTATTCCATAACAATAAGAGTCTCAGACAATTACAGTCTGACTCCTCTAAGTGTGGCGTGGCAGCTCCTAAACCCAAAAGACGGAAAGCAACAGCAATAAAAGACACATTATAAGGGCGTTAAACCACAGGAGCATGGCTGCTCCTTCAGCGAGAGGTTGCCTCGTCATAGAATCAGCCCCAGAAGCAGGACAGAGCCGCTCCCCAGGGAGCTGTGCACTGGGGGCTACTTCTCCCGTGGCACCTCAAGACCTACAGCTGGGGCATGTGGCCTAGCAGGTGGGCAGTGGGGCATGTCCAGGGGACTCTCAACTCTCCTTCTCTTAGCTCCAACTCTGCAGACCTGGGTCTCCTCTGTGACTGAACAGACCCCTTGGACATGAGCACCTGGACTTGCTGACCATGGAGTCACAGGGACTCTAAGCTCTGCTGGGTCCTAAGAAGTTACAGCAGGAACAATGAGGGCCAAAAAGAAAGGGGGAAACCAGATCAAATAGGAACGGCACTAAAGCTCATTTTTAAAAACAGAGGGCAGTGGGGCATGGTGGTGCACGCCTGTAATCCCAATACTTGGGAAGCTGAAACAGGAGGATCACAGGTCTAAGGCCAGTTTAGCAAAACCCTCAGCAATTTAGTGAGACTCTGTTTCAAAATAAAAATGGAAAGGGTTGGGGGTGTAGCTCAGAGGGAGAACTCCCCTGAGTTCACTTCCCAGTACCAAAAAAATAAACACATAAAAACAGAAGGCAAAATAGCTACACTGGGGGTGACGAAAGCTAAGAAGGGCAGGGTGAAGACAGCCGGAGCCCCAGAAAGAGGATGGGCACCATGGCCAGCAATGTGAGCAGAGACATCAAAGAAGCAGACAGTCTCACCGGGAACAATCTTAGCAAGATGACCAAGGGCAATAGGGAGACTGCAAGAATAGGGTAGTCACAGGGATTGTCGGTTGCACGAGGGGTCTGGACTTCTCCCCAAGGCCCCCCTGGACCTCAGGTTCATTTGTCCACCCGGACGTGTTCCTAGGGCCTCTGGAAGGAATACTGAATGGACCTGAGAACTCTTGCAATGCAATGGCCCCATCCTCACCCAGTTCTTCCTCAGTGTTGCTATCGTGAGCAGGGCCATCTGTCCCACTTCCCAAGCTGAAACCTTGGGTCACCTCTGATCTCTCCCTCCTTACCCCGTCTTCCACATGTGCAGCTTTCTCCCCAATGGGCCTTGGACATGGCCCCCTTGTCACCATCACGCCTCTTGGGATGACAGTGACAGCTCTCACCAGGCACCCAGGTACTCTCTCTCTCCTTCCCATTCTCCTTTGCAGTTACTTAAGGTCATGTGACTTCCTCTGACCAATGATCTGAGAACAAAGAGATGTGGCTGAGAGCCAGTGCGCCCGCCCCTTCGCCACCTCCTTCCCACCTGGCCCTGGAGCCCTGAACTCAGCTGCAAAATGGAGGAAGACCACCGGACGTGCACCAGGCTTAGAGTAAATGCGTGGACCTGACATCGGGGGATCTGCTGTAACTCTCGGGTGACATCTCTCCTGACTCTGTTACCTTCTTCCTCGCTATTCTGTCTGCAGCCCCTAACCTCACCCCAATCCATTCCAATAGTGTGTTCAGAGCTTATGTTTCTAGATGCAGACCTAGTCTATGAACATGATCTCTCCCTCCTTACCTCACCCCCCACGTGTACAGTTTCCTCCCCAATGGGCCTTGGACATGGGCCCCTGGTCACCACCACTCCCCATGTAGACATGTATGCACACACTCTCCGAAGATGTCTTGTTCTCCTTGGAAAACATCTCAGGTAATGGCCCACACCTCCCTCAGCCTACTCTCCCTCCCCTCAACCCATACCCCAGCCCCCCAGCCTTCCCTCATTCCTCCTACAGAACCCACACCCCCTGGTCCCTGCACCTGGAACAGCCTCCAGCCCCCACTTGACCACTATCTCCAACCTCACTAACCCTCCAGACATCCGATCCAGTCTTCTCTCCCTGGAAGCCCCACCCTGGTCTCCCACCCCACATTTCCTTATCTCCCAGTTCCGCTCGACCGTGCTTTGGCCTTAAGGGCTTATCTCTTTGTGTGTAACTCAGAATTAGTCAATATAAGTATTTTTTATATCAGACTCCACATTGGGCTATAAGCTCTCTCAGGGTCAGGGCATATCTACTTGCTAGCCTTTTTACGACTAGCTTAGTACTCCATACATGTAGGGACTCAAAAACTATTTGTAGAATGGAAGAATACACTAGGAAAAAGAGCATAATGTGGTGAAGTTTCTGGATCATTCCATGTTGCCAGGCCCCATGCTTCCCAGAGTTGAGACAATTTGGGTATGTTCTATCATTCTGCAGGAAGTGGCCACACCTTCCCATCAACTGGCCAGCTCTCCTCCCTACCAAAATCCACTGGTTTCAAAATCTGCCTCATCTTTTCACAATAAATTTGTTTGCTGATATTCTCGTCACTAATTTTTAACCCTGGTACATGTGGTCTTATGGTAGAATATAAAATCTGAAGGGTCATTCAGACCCATGGGCCATGCAGGGCAGGGAACAAAGATTTCATCGGGCTTCAGCCAAAGCCCTCCAGGCACAGGACACTCCCTAGAGGGGCAGTGTACTGCAGAGGTTACCAGGAACACGCACTGGGAAAAGTTGGCCGGGTTTGGACTGTAGCTCTCCCACTTACTCAGGGACTTCAGACAGGATGCAGATGTCTTCTCTGCCTCTGTGCCCTCAACGGCAGCAGCAATATCTGCCCAGGAAGGGGCTCTGAAGACGAGGTGAGCTCGGGCATGTCCAGTCCCTAGCCCAGTGCAAGGCTCAGCATTCTTGCTCAACTAATGTCAGATGCTTCCTTGCCACAGCTGGGCAGTTATAATCATTTGCCCTACTTCTGCATCTACATCTGTTCCCCTATAATTTCCTTCCATCTGTCTTGTTGTAATTCCTGCAGCCACGCAGAATAGACATGCTCTCTTCTGTATTTGACGGCCCATTGGAGGCTTTGTAAGACAGGGGTCCTCGTCCTCAGAATGTTTTCTTTCCATCTTGTACACACCCAGTTCCACTACAGCCTCACCCCATTGTATGCTATGTCAGACACCCACTGCTCCCCCACCACTGCGGACAAGTCAGGGCCCCTCGCTTTATCCCCACCCTGACCAGCTGCACTCGGCTCTCTGTTTCCACCCTCCCTGGAATTCATGATACTGAGAAATGTCTTTGCATTCCCCAAAAGGCTATATTTCTCTCTAATGTGTCTGACGCCAGATTTTCTACTGGGAAAAACCTTCCTACCCAGAAATCAGAAATGGGCCCTCTCAGTGGCTACTGGCATTGGCTTGTAGCAGAGAGAGTTCTGTGTGGGGAACTTCTGTTTGAGAGTCTCTCCATGACCATAGCCAAAGAAAATGTCCTTCATCAGACACTCCAGTGAAGGCTTTCAGCAAACATGTGGCAGGCCAGAGTTCTCTGGACATGAGCCTGGAAATCTCGAGATCTCCCTCAAAGTCCCCAGACTTTGCTGTTATTATTGTAACTGCTCTTACTGGTTGACCCCTCCATGGAAAGGAACTTCCTCATCTTCGAAAACTTCTCATCTTCAAAACGCTCTGGCTGTCACATGATGAGCCTCGGGCCTGCGTATCACCAGGACTTCCCACTCTGTTCCATGGGAAGGTCTTGTTCTGAGGGGTCTCCCTGGGTCTCCACACCTCTTCCACACCCAACAGTCCTCACCCTGTCTCCTGCCTTGGCTTCCAGGTATGATAGCGATTGGTCCCATCTCTCCCCACCCTGCCTGCACCTCATGAGGCACACAACCTTCCTGGGGCTGGGAGTCCTCTTCCAGGAAGGTTTCGGGCTGACATCTATGAACAAAGGCATTCCTCTACCTGTCATTTAAATAGAGTCCTGTTTCTTCCAACTGCAGCATCCATGTTCTCTCTCTCTTAAAGAAGGTTTCCTGTGGACCCAGGGACTTTCTCCATGGAGTTTATATACAGGTAGCTAATTTTCCTCTCCTCAGATGAGAATTCTGAGGCACGTGAAGTTTGCAGACATGTCTAAGGACATGTAACAAGTTTGTGGCCAAATTTAAAGGCAAATCTGGTGGCCTGAACCAGGCTAGGTGACGCTAAATCGAATGGGAGGGCACATCAACATTCAAAAGCAATGTCACTAACCTTGTCCCTTGTAGAGAGGCTGAGACATAGCTAGCCCTGTAGAGGTTCCATTTCCAATTGCAGGCAAGAAAGAATAGAGAATCCTGACTTAGAGTTTGTGTTTCCAGCTCAAATCATCAGTCAATCAGGAGACTCTATGACCTGAAACCAGCGGCCACCTGGTCAACCTGTTCACAGGCACAGCGGTCTGAGCAAATCCTTAGGATAGGATCCGTGTGGGGCAGGGATGGAACAGGGGCCTCTCTCCTATCAAGCAGAGACAGCAGGCTGCTGTGGGGGTGATGCCTGGGGGTAGTGAACATGCAGCACATGGTTTGGATTCATTCATTCATTTATTGTTGAACCCAGGGCTTAGTGCATGCTTGGTAAGCACTCTACCACCAAGATGCACCCCAGCCCTATTTATTTATTTTTTATTAACATACACACACACAAATACACACACACACCACTCACTATTTTCCAAACACTGCAGTAAATTATTTACCAAGGTATCGCATGAGCCATCCAGGAGGTGTGAGGGAGACGCCCTCCTTATTTCCTGTTTGCAGATGAGGAAACCATGGTCCTGGGGTTTAGTCTGTTGACCAGGGTCACACAAGGAGCAGGTGGCTTGTGGGCTGGACTCCCGGCTCCCCTCTGCAGATGTGCCTGCCGTGATGGGGCTCTGGGGGGCGCTGTTCAGACAAGTGGGCTCACGAATGTCATGTGACTGTGGTGGTGTGAAAAAGCTTCTATCTCCTCCCTCATGCTTCCCCGAGCTGCTGGAGCTGAGGCCCCCCTCAATGGCATCAGTATTTTCAAATTGGACTGAATCTCATAGTAACCACCATCACACACTTTCAGGAAAAGCTGGTAACCCAAGTGTGCGGCCCACCTAAACACAGCATTGGGGTGGGAATGTAAATGAGAAAGCATGATGCTCCTGCCTGGTGGAACCCAGAGACCTCCCAGGCCGAGGCAGGAGCCCCCCGCCCGGCCACCTCCAGACCCGGCTCCCTCCCGGGGGCTGCTGTGAACAGAGGAGCAGAATGCAGGCTGTCAATGGGAGGCCTTAGACGAGGCTGATCCTGACAGCCCCAGAGAGCCTCACACCCCAGCCCTGTGACTATTTATAACTTCCTTCTTCTATCACCCAGAAGCAGGAGGAACAAAACAGGGCCATTTGGTAAGAGGTTTGGGAGGCATGATGCAAGGGCAGGCGGGGGCCTGTGAGGTCTGCCCCTGCACAGGAAGCCAGCTGTTACCCTGCCAGGAGCTCCCAGGGCGCAGGCTCCGGGAACCGCAGGTGCAGAGACGGGCTGAGCGCAAACGGGTCAGCGCCCTTGCTCGACCATTGGCATCGTGTGGGAAACTTGAAAAAATGCAGACGCTCTGGTGCCACCCAAGAGGTTCCGAATCCATGGGTCTAGAATGGGGCCTGACAACAGGATTTTTTTAAATGTCCCTAAATGATTCTAATTAGCAGCAAAATGTGGAAATCATTGGGGTCAGGAGGCTCCAGAAACAGCATTTATGATTCATATCATGAATTCTTGTTAGGGACCTCAGTTTCCCTTCTGGTTAAAAATAAGCGGTTTAGACTACATAGAACTGAAGTTTATTTCTAGGTTAGATTCTCCGTGATTTAAAATTCCACAGTCCTCAACTATGGTACTCCATATAACTTGCAATTTCTGCTCAAAGAGTTATTTCTTAGGCTGGGGAGAAAATGACTAGAGAATAAACTCAACAGCAAGAATTCGGCATCCTGGTTTACCAGGCAGGATGTTCCTGGCAGGCCAGCGATGAGCCCAGGGACGGGCAGCTGACCGAGCCGCGTAGGAGCAGCAGTGCCCGGGCCCGTGCAGAGAAGCATCAATCTGCTAAGTCGGTCTGAAGTGTCTCCCACGGTAATCTCATTCGGCGTATTTTCTGTCTGAATTGCCACACGTTCCTGATTGTGACTTCCACCTCTTTACTCCTTCATGTCCGAAGCGGCTCTCGGAGTCTATTATCCTTCATCAGTGCTATCCAGAGTGAGCCTGCGCCGCCTTTAGAGAAGTAAGGAGCCGCACGGAGACATTAAGAGAGCTCTTTCTTGTGATGAGCTTACAGAGAGATAAAAGCAAACAAAACAGAACTAGGAGAACTGGAAGGGAACAGCCACTCCACCTCCTCCTCCTCCACGGCCAGCGGAGGACCAGGCCTCCAGGCCTCCCCTGGGCTCTGTGTCCTGAGCGATCTACCTTCCTGGGCCCAATGCCAGCCTCAACTGCCCAGCTTGTACCAGGCCTGTGTATGTGCCCTGGCCATCGAGTGGCCCCCAGGTCTTCCTGACAGCTTGTTCACTGGAGATCAAGACCTTCCAGAAATATACATCTGACCGTGAACTTCTCTCCTCCAAATTCCTCAGCAGATTTCCCAAGACCCTCAGTACCACCCCTAAAATCTAAACACCTTGTCTGCGCCCCATGGTTAAATCTCCACCTCACCTCCCCAGGCCTCTAAGTTTCCTGGGATATAGGAGTCGTTCACAGTTCCCCACACCTCTGGCTGGGCCTTCTGAACACTGGTCCTCATGCCCCAACTCTGGGTCCAATATGAGGGATGCAGGCTAGACCACCTGGTCCTGTCCAGGGGTCTGGCCTAACACGGGTGTGGCCTGGACCTCAGGATGTTAATAGCAGGGAGTAGCTGGAGAAGGTCCTCCCTGCCTCCCTCTGTGCCTGGGAAGCCCCGCTGGTCCTGAAGTCCTGACCCTGTGAAGCCTCCTGTCCCTGTCCTGCCTCTCTCCAGAGTAGGAGGGACCCCCTGCAAGTCCCCTCTGTGCTTTGTATCAGCTCCCAGAAAACACCTATTGTGACACCGGCCTGTGTTCCTGCGCCACAGGTGGGTCTATCTCAGCTGGGACAGTGATGTTGCCACCTTCACAGGTCCAGCACAGAGCAAGACCCGTCTCCTGCCTCCATGTCCCAGCCCTGCAGAGCTTCTCCTGGCAGCCAGGCCCCGCCTTGACATCCCTTGGATGGGCCTTTCTGGGCTGCTAACCTGGATAAACCCTGCTGGGTTGTGAGGATTTAGATCAAGATTCACCAGCTTCGGGGTGTGTAATGGGCTGAGCTGTGTCTCCCACAGAGACACGCTCAAGTCCAAGGGCCTGTGAAAGTGGCCTTATGCGCAAAGGGCATCTTTGCTGATGTGCTCAGCGGAGAGGAGGGCAGCCTGGAGTGGAGTGGCGGGCCCTGTCCAAGGGCAGGTGTACTGAGCGGAAGAGGGGAATCTGGGCAGAGAGACACACAGATCAGATGCCACGTGAAGACAGAGGCAAAGACTAGAGTGATATGGCCACAACCCACAGATGCCAAGGACTGCTGGTGGCCCCCAGACACCAGGAAGGACCCTTCCCTGCAACCCACAGAGAAGGCAGAGCCCCGCCCACACTTCAATAGTGGACTCCTGGCCACTACTGTGGCACAGTAGTTTCTGTTGTTAAACTGCCCAGCATATGCCACGTGGTACAGAAGCTGCAGAATACTCACACGCTCCCTCCGTCCTGAACTCTCTGGGATAGAGCCGGGGCGCCTGCCCTCTCTTGGATCATGGCAGGACAGTTCTGCAGTGACTGGATAACCCTCCCAGTGGCAGGAGGGATCTGGGCACCTAGGACAGCAGATCACGCACTGTGAGGCAGAAACAGAGAGACAGTGTGAACCAGAGAGGGGCTGTGTGACCGCTGACTTAAAGGAACCATGTGAGTGAGTCAGGGAAGCCAGCCTTCTGCAGGGGCTGAGATGGGATGGGTTTGCGTGAATGCTGGGGAACCGAGGGGACACAGCTCAGAGCGTCATCACAAAGCTCAGGGTGGCTGCAGACCCTGGAGCCCAGAGCATTGTGGGAGGGACCCCAAGACTCCCCTGGAGGCAGCAAAGAAGACAGGCCCAAGTGACACAGAGAAGTCACTTGGGTCTCATGCTTGTGGGGTGCAAGGCAACCCTGAGAATCACCGTCTTGCTCCTCTTCCTCTGGCTGTACTCCACAGGTGTCCCTGTCATCGGCAGACCTTTACCCCTCAGGGGAGGGCATGCTTGTTGGGACTCATACCTCCTGGAGTCCCCCCTTTTGGAAAGAAGGAGGTGGTGGTGATGGGCCTGAGACCACCAGCAGGTTTTCCAGGGGACACGTCATTATCCCTGCACCCCTTTATCCATGCAGAACCTCCAAGCAGCACTGAGTTTAGCTCTGACAAGATAGGGCTGCACCTGTACCCCTGAATCCATGCTCGCCTCTCTAAAGCAGGAGACACCAAGATCCATGCTGTCCATTGCGGGGCAATGAGTCTCACTAAGTTGCTGGTCTTGAACCTGTGATCCTGGGATTACAAGCATGCACCGCCACGCCCAACTCTGTCCCTAACTCGGACATCATCCTTCTCTGATATTCTGGAACTTAATCTACAAACATAGGGCTACTACTGTGTACCACGCTTTTTATTGGGTACTAAAAAAGTGGGCGAGGAGAAAGAAAATAACACATTAGTCATATGTCATTAAGTATATTTTCTCCTGTGGCGCAGTTAGCCACTGTGATTGTGTTTCTGCCGCTGGCTGTTCAGCTACAGTTGGTATTAGCAGTGTCCTTCCTCTTCCATCCATCCCAGCCCCTGTGCCTTCAGCACCTCCCCAACCGGTTACAGGACTTGACAAGGTGGGACGACTTAAACTTCCATCCTGCAAGGCCTGGGTCATTAGTGTGTTGCCTCTGTGGAACTGATGCAGTTGTCCATAACTTTTGCAAGTGGTATTGGAGCATGGATAGATTGCTGCAGGATCCTGGGCTTCAGGGACACCCCCAGACCCCACATCAGCCCTCACCTCTGTCTTGCTGACCAGGAACAGTGATCCCGTCGGATGGTAACCCCTTCCTGCCTGCTGGCTTGTTGGTATGAAGAGACCAAGGTGGCCAGATAGCCAGTTTCAGCTTCCAATTCCATGGACCATTGTTGGTACACACCTGTCTCCCTTGGGAACAAAGACCATTGGACCGACAAATCATGCATCCTGGGGACAGAAACCCTAAGATTTGCCCGCATGTGATTCTAGATGGTAGAGAAGGGAGCCTCTCCCACTTCCTTTCCTCAGGTCCTGGACCCCTGGGTCTTAGCTATGAGAGAAATAGCATTCTTTATTGGGCATGGGTCATTCTGGGCTGGCATATCTTTTCCATCGAAAAGATGTTGAATTACTAAAGGTACCCGTGAAAGTGGGCTTTTCTGCAGATATAGTCAAGATGGCAGCATCAGGCTGGTTCCGGATCCCATATGACCGACATCCCTCTGAAAAGGGGAGATGTAGACACAGATATGCATGCAGAGAAGGCGATGTGACAGGGCACAGGAGAAGGCCACGTGGAGATTGGAGGGATGACCCCACAAGCTGAGGGTCAGCTGAGGCTACTGGATGCAGGGAGAGGCAAGGACGGCTCCTTCCTCTGCAGGTTTCAGAGAGAGAGAGAGAAAGAGAACACAGCCACGCGGACACCGTGATTTCAGACATTTCACCCCTGAGCTGGAAGAGAATAAGTTTTGGTTCTTCTGGGCCTTGGTGTGTGGTGCTTTGCTGCTGCAGAACTGGGACCCTCCCCCAGGAGTAATGTGCCCCCAGTAGGAATGGCGATGAGAGAGGGTCTCTGCAAGCCCAGGAACCCTGTTCTGCACAGATGCACCGAGGGGAGGAGATGCAGACCTAAGTCCAGGTCAAGTGCTACCTGGAGAACAACCTCTGCTCCTTCTGGGATGGAAATGGTCCAGCCAACCCCTTGCTGCCAGATGGGCGGCAGATCCCAAAGTTGCTATATGAGGGTCCTTATAAGCAAAAGAGGGAGACAGGAATGGAGAGGACGGAGATGTGATGATTGACACAGGTCTTGCACTGAGGGTGGCTCACCCCAGAAGGTGACAAAGGCCAGGAAACACCCAAGACCCCCCAGGAGGAATGAGCCCTACCCATATCTGGGTCTTTCACAGTGAGACCAGTGTGGGCGTCTAAGCTTAAGAACTGTAGAGAATAAAATTGGGTTGTTTCCAGCCACTAAGCCTGGTAATCTGTTACAAAAGCTGCCGGTAACTGACTTCCTTAATATTCCATAGTTGGGTTTTCAATCTCTATTAGGATCCAGGGGAAGCCAGGAAGCCCCCCTGAAAGAGCCGAAGAAGGTAAGCCTGGGTAACACAGCTTCTCGCTGGCCACAGACCTCCAGCACCTTCAGCCTGCAGTCTCTTCTGGTACAAGGGGCAGAGCAGCTGGTGCAGTTACAGAGACCTGCTGAAGAGCCGGCTCTTGACTACGCTACACTAAAAAGGGGCCTCATGGGGGCAACTCCATAAAGAGGCCCAGGCTGGAGGGAGGAGGTGCATGGTCCAGGGAAGGATGGTGTACAGCAGTTAGGACAAGAGAGAGCAGAAGAACTTTCAAGAAGGCAGAGGGAAGAGCCAAAGTTTGAAACCCTCTGACCTTGACTCTGGCAACAGGTAATCCGTACTTGGGAGTGGAACTGGGAGAACAGGTGATGGGGATGTTAAACTTTCAAAAGGAAGGTGAGGACGCGATTGAACATTGATTTAGCTACTGCAGTGTTTGTCCCAGTTTCTCACTCAGAAAATGTTTGAAACCTCCTGCCTGACTTTGAAGATTCCAGAGCAGGAAAGGTCCGCCCTCCTGCACAGGGAGACTCACAGCTGGAGCCCCGCGCGCCCATCCTCTTTCAAGTCCTCGCTAACAAGGAGCCCTGCTCCCCCCCCTCTCGTTTTTCATTTTACACAAGTAAACATCTTTTAATTGAAGCTCCTGGGTATTTAACATTATTTATAACTCCGCAAATTAAAAGCCTCACAGAACTCTGGTTACATCTCAGAAAGGGTGATTCCCGGACTGCTCCCTAATTATTTGGGAGATGTCATGTAGCATCAGTAATTATAGAGTTGATTTAAAACGGGGCAATCGGAGTTGCCATTTCAAAGGGAGCTGCGCGGGCCGGGCATGCTTGGACATCAAAGTCTCAAGGAGCAAAGCCGTCCAAAGCTTCAGGAACCCAACTTGCTAGTTCCCACTTAGTCTACGAGAATCGTCTGGCTAGAATTTCACCATAAGCTGGGCGTGGTGGTGCATGCTTGTAATCCCAGTACTTGGGAGGCTGAGACAAGAGGATCACAGGTTTGTGGCCAGCCTCAGCTACTTAGTGAGGCTCTCCAAAACTTAGCGAGACCCTGTTTCAAAAATAAAGAATAGCCAGGCGTGGTGGCACACACTTGTAATCCTAGTACTTGGGAGGCGGAGACCAGAGGATCCGGGTTCGTGGCCAGCCTCAGCTACTTAGTGAGGCCATCTGCAACTTGGTGAGACCCGGTTTCAAAAATAAAGTATAAAAAATAGGTTTGGGGGTGTAGCTCCAAGGTAGTACACCCCTGGGTTCGATCCCCGGTACTGCAAAAAAAAAAGAATAAAAAATAGGGCTGGGGGTATAGCTCAGAGGTAAAATGCCTCTGGGTTCAATCCCCAGTGCCGAAAAAAAAAAAAAGAAAAAAGAATTTCACTATCCCATACCTTGTTTCAGAGCCCTGTATTGTCTCTGTTTGTGACAGGTTGAGTGTCCTTTTTCAGGCATGCTCGAGACCAGAAGTGTTTTGGGTTTCAGATATGTTCAGGTTTGGGACTATTTGCATATACATATCAATATAGCTTGGGGAAGGAACCCAAATATAAACACAAAATTTATTTATTTTCACCTTATACACATAGCCTGATGGTCATTTTTCATACCTTTTTTAATACATTTGGATTTGAGACTATTTGCATTTATAAACCAGTATGCCTTGAGGAGGGGACCCGAGTCGAAGCACAAAATTTGTTTATTACTCATATACACCTTATAACACCTTATACACATAGCCTGATGGTCATTTTACACATTTTTAACAATTTGGGACATGAATTTTTTTTTGGTATAGAATTTTCCTTGTGGCATCACATCAATGCTCCAAACATCTTGGATTTTGGATTTAGGGTCTGGGATGCTCCACTTGTACCTGCCCCCCACGGTTCACCTGTGTTCTCTCAGAATTTCCCTCCTGCACCCAGCCTCGACCTCCCTCTTCTTGGAATTTAATAAAAATGGCAGTGCAGGAGCTTTACAATGCTTAAGACCCGCCCACACCCTTGTTCTTTGGACTCCACCGGAACCATCTGCTCAGTGGTCCATGGGGCGGGCTCTGGGGAAGCTGTGCAGACAAACCTGCTATTCTCCCACCAACCCCCGACTTTAGGAAACATCAGCTTAAACACCCCTTGATGTGTCTGGCCTCCTGCTTGATGAGACGATGGGCCACCAAGGCTGCTGTGCAGTCACTGTACTGTGGCATCACCGATGACCACCTTGGGCTTTGAAGAGGGGCAGCAGGAGGGGGGACAAGAGGCTTGGACCTACAGCCCTATTCTGCCCCATAGGACTGGGTGGTTTCTGCCTCCCTCCCTCTCTTCCTGTCTGAAGATGCCTGACTCCCTGGCAATGCTGTTTTAGCTCCTGTAAACGCACCCAGCAGAGGAGAGAAAGCCATCTGAGTGCCTCCCAGGCTCCCAGGGGAACCTTTCCTTAGGTCCCTCTGCCAGCTCATTCCAGGGGCCCCTGTGCCACTTACTCCAGGGTCCTGCTTTCAGCTCCTTGGCCTGCTCTGCACCTCCTGCATTGGTTCTCTCTTCCTCAATGTCTTCTGGGTTCAGGACCTGGGAGAGGAGACCAGGTAGAAAGACTTTGCAGGCCAGTGGCCTCAGCTCTCTTTCAAACTGGCCATTCGGTGCTTGGCCCATGAATGGAAACATCCTTCCAAGAACTGGAATATTCCGTGCCTGTGCCCCACATGCAAGGGATCACAGCCCGGCCTGGCTGGCTTCAGTGCAGCACTTTCAGAAAACACATGAGAACTAACCTTTGGGATTGCGGATGAGGCACACTTCTTAGACTTGACACCAAGAGCACACGCCCTAAAGGCGAAAATGGAATACGTGATCTCTTCGAAATTAAAAATGTTTGTTCTGTGAACAAGACTGTTGTGAGGATAAAAAGACAAACTGAAGCCTGGGAGAAAATCTTTGCAAAGCACGTATACAGCAGGGAACTAATATCCAGAATGTAAAGTAGCAGGAAATGCCACGCTGGCATCTGGTACAAGTGTCAGGTGGGTGTGCACAGCCCAGCTCCCCAGCAGGGTGGAGCACTAACCATGCCCTTTGCAACCCCATCAACCTGCTGCTCTTCCCCTGTGGGGCACGCCCTCTCTCATAGCATCTGCATGGGCATTTCTGCCAGCACAGAGGGACTAAGCTGGGGGATGACTTATAGCCTCTTCCTGGGATTGGATGGGGCAGAAGCCCAGGTGTGGGGGTGGGGAGCACCCAGCCTGTACCACCCATTCATGTTCAGGAATGGGGATGGGGGCTCAGTACCTCTGACTCTATCCATGCAAAGGAGTCAGACCAGCACCGCTAGATGGAAGATTAGCCCCCACTAGTCCCACAGAAACTGTAGTGGGTGTGTGTAAGTGTGTGGGTGTGTGGGTGTGCATGCATGTGTGTATGTGGATTTTCCGTGCTAAAAGATTTTATATCGAATGTTTTACTCTATTCCTTCAAATGATATAATCAAATGATTTTTCCACATTAAACTGATAACATGATAGAATGCATTGATTTTTTAAATATTTAACACCTTTGCATTCTCAGAATAAGCCCTGCTTGACTGTGGTATATTTTACACACACAAACACACACACACACACACACACACACACACACACACACACACACACAGATGTTGGGTTTGCGTGGCTAGAATTTTGTGGAAGATTGCTGTACTGTTTTTCGGTTTGTGAGGGATATTACTCTGTATTTTTGTTGTCTTGTTTTGTTTTTCTGTCTTTGCCTAGATTGGGTATTGGGGAAATACTAACCTCATCAAATGAAAGAGGAAGTGTCCCCTTTTCTAGAAGATGTTATGCATTTTCTCCTCTATTAATTTATTATTTTATGGTACTGAAGATCACTTCCTGGATCACACATGCCAGGCAACTGCTCCACCACTGAACTACACCACCAGCCCCTATTTTCTCTTTCAAATATTCAGAGGACATTCTAGGACCCATGGAAGGCTGTGGCCACAGCCTGGGATCCTTCAGGAAAGACCCAGAGCCTTGGCTTCCCTGTATATATGATATTTTCCACTTCATGTATATGGAAAATACATAAAAATATAATATAGATATATGTACTTTTATATATATACATTTCAGAGAAGTTAGCCCCTAAAGCTTTCATACCTGGACACTCACTCCCCCAGGAACTATGACTGGGAATGCAGCTGCTTCCGTAGTTACGGCATGGTTTTGCTTATCTGTCTCATATCGGCAGTCATCTGTTTCATTTTGATTTGCTGCATTGGGACAGTTTGTGACTTTCCAGGAAGTGATGTCTTTTATCTAGTTGTCACATGTATGTGTGTGAAGGCGTTTCCGGTACCCCCTTATTAGCCTTTTAACATCTGTAGGGGCTGTAGTGATAGCCACTGTTTCATTCTTGATATTGATAATTCACATCTTCTTCTTTTTCTCCTTTGGTATAGGTTTACCAATTTTATTGTCCTTTCAAATTAAAAAGTCAGCTTTATTGCTTTTATCTTGTTTTGGTGGTCTGCTTTATTAATTTCTGCTCCCCTATTATTTCTTTCCTTTTATTTGGTTTGGATTTTTTTTAGCTAATTAAGATACAAGTTAGAGACACTTGTGTCTTTTCTCTTGGGGTATAAGCTTTTAGTGCTATAGGCTTTACTCTAAGCACTGCTCTAACTTCTTCCCACAAAGTTTGGTACGTTACATTTATACTTTCATTTCTCAATATTTTCAGTTTCTCTTGAATCTTTCTTTGTGGCCCATGATTTATTCAGTGGTGTAACTTTCAATCTTTTGATGAGTTTCTTATTACCTTTATGTTATTCTTTTCTAATATAACCCCAATATGGTTCCAGTATATATGCCGTGAGATTTCAATCCTTTGTTCTGTGATCCAGGATGTAGCTTCTTTTGTACCACATTGTATAATTTCTATTATTTTTCTCAGTCTGATATGGAGCCTATTTAGTGAGTATTTAGTTTTGATTGTTATTTATTTTTTATTTTTTTGCGGTACCGGGGATTGAACCCAGGGTCGTTCTACCTCCGCGTTACACCCCCAGCCCTATTTTTTGTACTTTATTTTGAAACCGGGTCTCACGAAGTTGCGGAGGGCCTCACTAGGTAGAGAGAGAGAGAGAGAGAGAGAGAGAGAGAGCACTGTTTTTTAGTTATAAAATGATTGCTGGGTTCTTCTTGATATCTTATAGTACTTTGCTGAGGTTGTCTGTCCTCCCATTTGTTTCAAGAATATTTGCCCTTACTTGTTGGAGCATATCTATAATAGCAGCCTGATTGTTAGGTATTTACAACATCTGCTTCCTGCCTATGTGGCCCTTGATCGTTTATTCCTATGTAAATTGAGATTTTCTTGGTTCTTTGTATACGGTATAATTCTGGATTATATCCTGGATGTTTTGCATATTTCATTACAAATCTTGGGTCTTGCTGAAATTCTAGAAAGAAGGTTGATTTTTTGTTTCATTAAGGAGTTGGTCAGCTGAGTTCAGGCTTGCCATTCTAACAAGCCTTTTGTCGGTTGCAGCTCAAGAATTAGTTCATTTTTCAAAACTTTTGCAGAGCTGTTCGATCCATCCCAAGGTGTGCAATGTCTGGGACCAGATGCACACACGCACATCTTGGGGTTGAGTCCAGACGAGCCTATGCAGCTCTCTGAGGTGGCTTTCCCAAACCCCTCCCTCTCCACAACACCTTGGTGCTCGCCAGTTCCCCTGGTTTCTTGGCTGGTTGATCCTCTCTGCCACACACTCCTGCAACTGCTCCCATGTATGGAGCCAAGCAGGAGGAAGACACAGAGAGAAACAGAGTGAAGGCCCCCATGAGGGCACAGCTCTTTCAGGGAAGACGGCGGATGCCCTCCTTGTAGAGTTTGCTTCTGTGGGCTCCCATGCATCTGTGGAACTGTCCCTATGGGATTGTGTGGGTGCTGGAGCATGACAGATTAGGAAAAAGAGAAACAGGAAAAATGAGCATTTCCATCTTTCTCTCTCTCTCTCTCTCTCTCTCTCTCTCTCTCTGAGCTCTAATAGGCACCTTGCTATTAGACAAAGCTAGAGAATTCTAGAGCTCTCTCTCTGCCTGTCTCAGGTGGCCACTTCTGGGTTGCAGGCTTTTCCAGGTTGCAGCTGCAGGAACCCACACTGGGGACCTCACTGCCTGTAGGTGGCTCTCTGAAAACTGACCTCCCCCACCCCGGTCTGCATTTGCTTTGTTTGTGTGCCTGAGGTGGGTACTGGAGATGAAATCCAGGGGCATTCTGCCTCTGACCCACACCCCTGGGCCTATTTTTTATTTTGAAACAGGTCTCAGTAAGTTACTGAGGGCCTCACTGTGTTACTGAGGCTGGCCTTGAACCTATGACCCACCTATCTCAGCCAGGTGATGCACTCCTGGGGATTACAGGCGTGCACCACCACACTTAGCTTGTGTTTGCTTTCCCATATCCTCCAATGGCTGCTCCATGCATTTCACCTGGGCCTTCAACTTCCTTCAGTAGGAGACGGGGTACAGAGCTACATTTCCATTTCACCTGGACCAGAACTTTTTGTGTGGTGATGTGATGCTGTGCACACACACACACACACACACACACACATTCACACATGATGCCTTCAGAGTTTCAGTTGGGGTCTGGTAAAGATACTAACATCTGGTAACAGTGGTAGGAACACTGAGATAAATCAAGAAATATATCCATTTTCTTGGGACAGCTCATGTGCAATGTTGAGACACCCACAAACTAGACAATTTTACTGCCATCATTAAGCTATAGCCCCCAGAGTGTCCAGTCCAGTTCAGGCCCACTAGAACACAGGGCGTGGTAGTGAGCTAGCCAGAGACTTCTTTCTGCAGCAACTCGGAGCCGATTAGTGCTGAGCCCATGAGTCTTCCTCTCTTACCAAAGTCACTTCACCCAAACTGTATGAACAAAAAGACAGTGTAGACTCTCCTTCACTGCGCATTTGTGACCAGATGCTTTTGAAGGGTCACCTTTCCTCAGGTTAGGACATGCTGTGGTAGAGAGGTGTCCCCAGCACTCAGTATTTAAATGTGAAACTGGAGCGAAGGTCAGAGTGCAGAGCCACGTTTGTGCAGAGCGCTCTGTGAGGCTATGTCCTGTCCAGCCTCCTTTGGGTCTCAAGCGTTGGCTCTTCCTTCCAGGACGCAGGTTCTACCTCAGCCTAACGGAGCATGTTAAAAGAGCCTGTCGAGTGCAACCTGGATTTATTTCAAATCAGTTTACAACATGTTGAGTTTCCATGACAAGCTCCGTAATTAAATTCCAGTGTTTCCTACCAGGTCAGCGCCTCAGACACCACAAGACGCGTTTTCACACACGCAGGTGCAAAGCAGCTTGGATGCCCACACCTCTCCCGTGAGCAGGCAATGTCTACAAAGAGATGGATCTGATGCTTTAATTTGTCAGTGTCCATGAAGCAGGAGAAAGAAAACGAATAACGCAGGAGGATTTGTCTCATTCATTGGTTTGTCAAATACTCCCTGCACATCTCAGTGTCCCCGGGACCCCCGCGGCTCCAGCACATACGATTTTCATGGTCGTGACTTCGCTGGGCCAAAACACAGCTTGCCTTATCTTTCCTCAAATTAGCTTAATTTCTAGGTTGAGCCCTCACTCACCATACCGAAACAGAAGTCTTAGCGATTCAGTCAATAGTCTCACTGCTGTGGTCTAAATACTTGTCACCTAAAACTTAGAGGAAGAAAGATTTAGCGGGGTTCACGGTTTCGGTCCATAGGGCTGACTCCAAAGCATAAATGTTGCGTAAATGGTGGTGAAGGCCTCAGGGTGCGCGGAGGGACGCTGCTCTCGCATCATGGAGGCCAGACGCAGAGAGAGAGAGCAAGGGGAGGGGGCGAGGGACAGATAGAGTCCCCAAGGCCACACCCCCAATGACCCAGCTCCTCCAGCCACACCCTACCTATGTCACCACCCAATACATTCATTTGAATTATAATCCATCAAAACCTTTATCCACCGATGAGTACTAGAACCGTCATGATTCAATTATTTCACCTCTGAACATTTTTGCATTGCCATACGATGAGTTCTTCCAGGGGACGTTCTATAACACAGTCTTTCTGATTTAACATATTCTCTATCAAATTAGAATTCCTCCTCAATTTCAACTGAAAACAAGTCTCACTCTGTGCCATGACCCCCTCCCTACTCCTTGATGATTTCTCCATGCAGAGTACAAGGGGCTTATTGATATTATAATTTTGGGGGGATGGCATTAAATCTCTAGTTTCCTTCTTTTCCCTGCAGGACTCATGAGTAATATCTCAAATCACAGGTGTTCAGCAAACAGCTTCTCCTCCTCTGCAGGCTGACGGTGGAGGCCATCCTCTTAAGACTTGCAGCCTGCTGCCCAGGTATGTGCCACTGTGCCCCCCTCCAAGGATGGACCTGCTATTTTTCCTACATTTTCTCAAAAGGAAAATGCCCACATGCCACTCTGTCCCTGCCTGAATTTGCAGGAGGCCGGTCCTCTCTGCTGGACACCTCTGACCATGGTTCACTTCTTGGGGGGGTTGACCCTGGCACAGGCTGTAACCACAAGGAAAGGAACAGTCCTTTCTGCCTTGAACTTCTGCAGTGGGGTCTCTCCCCTACCTCACCTCCCTGGCTTCTCAGAGCTCTTTTTTCAGCAACCCACCTGGTGACTGGCCCTGTGGTCAGATCGCTGTACCTCGGGAGGGGCTTATCTTCAAAGATTCACATTAGCTGCAGTTCACAGGAGCACTTGCACTCAGAGCTTCGAGCTCTTATAATTTTGAGACCCCCCCAGCCGGGTGTGGTGGTGCACGCTTGTAATCCCAGTACTTGGGAGGCGGAGACCGGAGGATCGGGGTTCATGGTCAGCCTCAACTACTTAGTGAGGCCCTCCACAACTTCGTGAGACCGGTTTCAAAATAAAGTATTAAAAATAGGGTGGGGGTGTAGCTCAGAGGTAAAACCCCCCTGGGTTCAATCCCCGGTACCACACACACACAAAAATAATAATAATAATTTTGAGACCCCCCCGTGCCTTTCTGTAATTTGAAAATTAGCTCCTTGCTTGTTTGTGGATGGCACTCTGGACTGATGGATCTGCTGTGTCTTTCAAGAGCTTACTGTGGGGGAGGAAGAAGTCAAATATCAGAGTCTCTGTTTCTATGTTCAACCCACTTCTAAAGCAATAGTTGCCGCAGTAGAAGGGCCGATGGAATAAAAAAATAGAAAAAACTAAGAATGAAAACCCATTGACAAATATTTTAAGATAAGAAGGAGATGAATCTTTCAATAGCATCAGAGCCTATTGGGGAAACATGTTAATTAGGGTAGGCCACGCCGTCCTAACAGTAGACCCCCCCCCAAATATCAATGGCTTATACATGAAGGAGAGATGTGTTAATATCACCGAGAGTCTCGAACTCGTGCACAGTTCCGCAGGGAGCATCTCCCATGATCGCTCTGCCATACTTAGCAGGGGACAACACCTTTAGGCAGGAAGGGGAAGGAGGTGTCATGCGCACATGGGAGGTCATTCTGGGCCAGAACTGTGCTTCTGACCCCTCCTGACTGCACACAGAGTGTACCCGCAGGGATACGGTCTACCCCACAGGAGGAGCAAATGGATTTGGGCGGACTTCATTGCCATGGTTTGACTTTCTGGTCACCCAAGATTCATGTATCACTCACAAAACACATCTCCCCACCTGTCAAGGAAGATATCCTCAGGGCCATGCCCTTATTACACACAGCTCAAAGCCAGAATTCCTGGAAAAGATTTAGCCCTCGCCTTCAATTACAAGTATGATTTTTCTCTTGGTCCAATGATCTAGAAAGCAAAAGGAAAGTGGTCTGCCTCTCACTTAACTCCACCCTGCCTATGCCCAACATAACATGACAGGCAGGGTGACGGTATCCATGCACAGTGGGTCCTGTGCACAGTAATGACAGACTCCGGGGAGGCCAGCCCCTGGTCCCATGCTGGGGAGCTGCTCTGTTAACGTCCCCTGCGGGCATGGGAAGCCCCTCAGGGCTGCATGGCCCTTCCTGTACACTTTACACTGGTGCACGTCCAGGTGCTCCAAGGATCTCTTGATGCTCAGTTAAAAAGAGCCCTTAGTGGCCAGGCGTGTGGTTCTGTAGAAACAGAACTCAGTGGCCTCCGTGGGAGTGAGAAAAATCGCTCCATGAGCCAGTGACCATATCCAAAGTTGTCTTCCTTCCCCCAGACATCGTTTATAAATCTCCGTTATGTCTTAGTTTCTCTGTCCCCACTCCTCTCTCTGTCAATTTAATGGCAGCTTCCTCGACGTTATGGGTGGGGGACGGGAAGAGGGTTTGGTAAATAGACAGTATCCTTAATCTGTTCTTTGCTGCCTGGTTAAACTCCTTTGTTTAATGGAGAAGTCTTAATGGGATTTTGAAGCCCGATGCCTTTTCAATCTTATTTCCTGCTGCTTGGGCT
This sequence comes from Glis glis, assembly GCA_004027185.1. NCBI lineage: Eukaryota > Metazoa > Chordata > Mammalia > Rodentia > Gliridae > Glis > Glis glis. The sequence goes on along the minus strand of PVJS01007143.1, from coordinate 14,746 downwards.
CCAGGAGCACTTTTCCAACCCCAATTTTTGGATTCTCTTTATTCCCTTTCATTTTTATTTGCTGGCTAATTATTGCTAGAGCTGCCTCTTTGTTGTAAGTCACTGAGATAGTGACAAGAAGCAGACAACACCGCCATGCGCTGGCTCTCCACAGCCAGGTGAAGGTCTCTTGGGCCCTTGCCTGAACTCTCTGCTCCACCTGGGTCTTCTTCCCCCAGCATATGTATCCATTTCCTATAACTTGAGAGTTTCGATGCTGAGGCACCCATTTCGATATACTGATCTCTATAATAATTAGGTTATGCTAGGAAAAGATAAAAAGTAGACTAGTAATTTTTAGTGTCTTACAAATACAAGACAGGGATTTCTTTCTCAGCCAGCGTTTAGCTACTGGTGGCCACAATCGCGTCAATGGTTCCCCACAGGGTACTCGAGGGGTGCAGGCAGACGACGGAACTCCCCTTACACCTGGGGCTTTCTGGATGCTCTGCATTCAACAAGAAACAAGAAGGCCAAGAAGGGGTATGTGGAGTGTTTTAAAGGTCAAGGCAGGGAGTGGCACCTGTTACTTCAGCCCACAGTCTGTTGGGTGGGACCTCGTCACAGTGTCACTCCTGACCACAAGGTAGCCTGTGAAATGCAGTGAGACTCCATGCTCAGGAAACGCAGAACTGGGCTCCCCTGAACAGTAGACAGCTCGTGCCACAGGGAAGCCACGCAAACACTCTCCCAAGGCCACACAACATGGAAGGTATGTGTGGCTGCGATGGGGGCTCCCCGAGACCAGCTCTGCACAGAAGCTGAAATCTGTGTTTCTACGTGAGGGGTGGGGACGAGGCCATGTGCCAGGAAAGGATTCCAGGTGGACAACACTGAGGAGAGAGGCAGAGTTCACAAGAACATGGTGAGCAGCAAATGTCCTAATAAGTTGGGACTTTTAGACCATAGGTAGGTGGGTAGAGGATGAGCAATGTGGGAATACATGGGCGAGAGGATGTGAGAGGTCCCAGAATAGATGGTGAGGATGGAGATGGGGTAGATGGTAGAATGGACCAGGGGTGGATGTTGGGGATAAAATTGGAGAAGATTGTGCAGATTGGCCTGGGATAGATGGGGGGATGAAACCGAGGAAGATGATGGGGATGGGCGTAAGAAACTATTCTGGGGACAGCTAAATAGATTCTCTTGGCACTGCGGTCAATCATATTTTTTCCACTAAGAAGAAACATGGCCACAATTATAGTAGGTTCCTCATTACCAGGCCCCAGTAACTAAGATTCAAGACAGTGCAGTTGGTCTAGGATGGACGGAGAACTATGTGTTTCGGGCTCAACTTCTCTTCTCTAGTCTAATATAGTTCTCTGAAGGAGACAGTGCATTACCGTGTGAAAAGGCTCATGCCAGTGTGAAGTTGTGTACCTCTGTGATCCCTGCTCTCTCTGAATTGCCTGATACCGTCAGTAAAGAGGGACACGGGTGCTCCTGGCTTAATGTGGAGTCATGTTCTGATAAACCCATTGTAAATTTAAGGTATTATAAGTTGAAAGTGTATTGAATGCCCCTAAATGACCAAGCATCCCAGCTTAGCTACATAGCCCACTGTGAGGTACCCTGATTTCCCCTCTGTGACCGTGGGGCAGACTGGAGCTGCAGTTGTCACAGTACAAGCCTGGCAAGAGAGGATTGTACTACACATCACTATTTTGGGAAAAAAATCACAGTTTAAAACAAAAGTGTGGTGTCTACTAAATGTGACCACTTTCAAACCACAGCAAAAGAATCATCAATTGTTCATAAACAGCAATAAAGATATTGTCAGTAAAAATGGACAGGAAAGTAGAATCAATAATGAATGGCTTTTAAAATCATGATCTTAAGCCAGGCGTGATGGCACATGCTTGTAATCCCAGTACTTGGGAGGCTGAGACCAGAGGATCCGGGTTTGCAGCCAACCGCAGCTACTTAGTGAGGCCCTCTGCAACTTAGTGAGACCCTGTTTCAAAATAAAGAATAAAAAATAGGGCTGGGGTATAGCCCAGAGGTAGAATGCTCCTGGGTTCAATCCCCGGTACCGCCAAAAAAAATAAATAAATAAATACATAAAATCATGACCTTGAAAAACAAAAGTAAAATTGACTGAACGCAACCTCTAGCTGTCCGTGGAACATGGACGATGAGGCGGGCACCTGATGCCTGTCCAGGTGCCCTTTGCTTACTGGCCAGTCCCATATCGGCAGTGGCCTTCCCTCCTGGGCTGGGCCTGACCTCCAGGTGCCACCCCAACTGTCCCCTTGGCCACTCCTGGGCTGCCTCAGTACTTAGACCATCCCAGAACTCACCAGAGTGGACCTGCACATCTCTTTAGGTGTCCTTTTCTATCTCTGGACTTTGAGTCCCTGAGGAGAACAGGAAACAAGCACAGGTAAAAACAGGTAGCAGGTGTTCCTTCCAAAATCACCCACCGAGGGATTAGTCGATTCCATAGCTCAACAAAAACCTTCTCAAATCACAGACACCAGAGACAACTTCGTCTGTGTTTAAAAACAGCTAAGAAACCAGAGCAAAGCCATTTGAAAGAGACATTATGAGACAATAATAGAAAACAAATAAAACACTTCCAGAAACAAAGGTTGCACTAGACACGGTAAAATGTGGGGTGGGGGACTGAGCGACGTCAAAAGGGAGTCAGATGATATGGGCGAAGACAAAGGAAATAAAATATACAACCAGTGTTTGGAAGAAGAAATAATCAGAAAAGAATATGCAGACAAATGACAAAAAGATGCCTTCCTGAGGTTGTGGAATTCTTGGATCTGGAAATCAAAACAATGTGTCACAGCCCATGAGGGAACTACTGGAAGAGAATCGCACAGTGCATGCGCAGAGCAGACACGGAGAGGAAAGTGGCATGAGATTCTCTAGGGGAGGAATGGAGGTCTGCTTCAGATTTCCTCCTAGCAACAGTTGAGGGGGAGAAAAACACCCAAAACACAGTAGGGCAATATCGATTAAAGAAGGCAAATCGTCCTTCCAGTATGAAGATAAGATGCAGCCATTCCCATAAGCAAAAACCCAGAGACAATCGTACCCAAAAGCCCTTCTTAGGGAAAAAGTCTCTCTCCCAAAGAGATGAATCTAAATGAATACAAATGGAGAAACCAGTGCCAAAGAACTGGGAATGGACACTGAAACCATTCAGTACTAATCTAAACTTAAATAACGGTGGAAGCCCTGGGCTGGTGGGATTCCAAGCAGGAAGAAGAGCTCCGGGTACCAACACAGAAAAGCAGCAGCCCCAGAGAAGCGGGCAGTGTGTGGCTGTGCTCTGTCTCTCTGATGGGAGGCCGTCCGTTACTACTGCACTCCTGCATTAATTCCCAACACATGCATAAAATCCACAAGGTCTATTTACCAATAAGGTTGCCAAGGTAATTTAATGAGAAAAGAACAGGCTTTCAACAAGTTGTCCCACAACAACAGGATACCCGAAAGAGTCAAGTTGCACCCCAAATCCACACCATGAACAAAACATTAACTGAAAGTAGATCATAGATTTAAATGGAAGACCTAAAACTATAGCAGTCTTGAAAGAAACCATAAGAATAAGTCTCTGTGACCTTGACTTAGGCAGTTGCTTCTTACATATGGCGCCAAAGGAACAAGCAACGAAAGGGAAACAGCTGCATTGGACGTAATCAAAATTAAACACTTTTGTGTTTCAACTGAGACCATCAAGAAAGTATCTGGACCCACAGAATGAGGGAAAATGTTTGCAAATCATATATCCAATGAGACACTTAAATTCAGAATATATGAAGAACTCTTGCAACTTAATAATAAAAAAGATAAATAACTATATTTGAACATAAGCAAAGGATTTGGATATGCATTCTCCAAAGAAGATGTACAAGTAACCAAGAAAGACATGCGAAGACACTCAATATCATTAGACTCTGGGGACATGGGAGTACTGATACACTGCTACAGGAGTGTAAGTTAGTGCAAACACTGTAGAGATTAGTATGGTGGTTCCTCCAGAGACTAGGAATGAAACCACCATATGACCCAGCCATACCACTCTCTGATACCTTTTCCAAAAGAATTAAGCTCAGAATACTGGGGAAGGGAAGCCATGGGAAAGCCCACCAAGTGCCGTGTGCATGTATGTCACTATCACTATGAACTACATTATGATGTGAGACTATAATGCGCCAATAAAATACATATGAAAAACAATTCTCTTTATACCACTTGTGCCCGAAGAGTCCTTGGAAGATCTCTGCACATTCCCAGGAGTATGCTACCTCTGTTCAAAGCTGCATTAATTCTTCTACTTCCCACAACCATGAGGAATGTGTCATTATTCCATTTTACAGAGTTTTACAGAGTAGGACACTGAGACTTGGGTGGGTTAGGCCACTGGTCTAGGATGGCAGGGCGGTAGCATCACAGGACATGAGTATAAGTGGTGTTACCCAAGTCTGTGCTCTTAACTCCTTCACTACGTTGCTTCCCCAAGTAAAATTATGCAGATTCTTTTATTAAAAACTAGATAAGCCTGAGGCACGCTGTTGTTTCATGAGCCCATTTTATCTGGTTTACATGTTTGTCTGCCAGTCAGTCAAGGTGTCCTTCTATCTGTGCACATCCATAGAAGTAAGTCTGAAATAACCTTCTCCAAATATTGATTGTGGTTATTTCTGGATTCTGAGAATTGTGAAGTGTTTACTTTTTCTTTATTGGTTATGAGTCACTTGGCTGTTGTATATCATTCCTGTGTCATTTTTACAAGCAATAAACATCATTGTTCTTTTAACATGGAGAGACCAATGGAAAGATAGATGTATAAATAGATAAATGGATGGACGAATGGTTTATATAGAAGATAGATGGATAGATAAAGATGATAGACATAGATAGATATGAAGAATAGATATTGATATAGATGATAGGTATAGATAGATATTATTGAATGGTAGCTATAGATGGATAGATGATAAATGATAGAGATATAGATTATAGGTAGAGAGATTATAGATAGAAAGAAAGATAGATAGATAGATAGATAGATGATAGATGATAGATAGATAGATAGATATCATATGTATATCTGATAGACATAAACAAATGAATGAATAGATGATAAAGGTAGATGACAGAGTATAGATAGATGATATATATACATATATATGATAGGTAGAGATATACAGATAACAGAGATAATGGATAGATGGATAGATAGTGGTTAGATATTGATAGGAAGTGTTATAGTTTGGGTTTAAAATGTCCCCTAGACCTCATGTGCTGGAAGCAACCATGCTTGGAGGCAGGGCTGGAGGAGATGAGTCCCTGGGGATGTGGACATGTGGACAGATACAGACAGATACAGTGTGTGTCCCAGGTCCTGCCCAGCTGCAGCATCTGGCTCTCTTGTTCTTCCTCTCTCTCTCTCTCTCTTTCTCTCTCTCTCTCTCTCTCCCTCTCTCTCTTTCTCTCTCTCTCTGTCCCTTTTGCTCTGTGCTCCCTGCCATGATGTCCTACATGAAATGGACAATATGCCTACATGCATGTGTGCACATGCGCACAAACACACACACACACACACACACACACACACACACACACACACACACATTGACTGAAATCTTCATAACCATGAGCAAATACACCTTTCTTTGTGTGTGCGTGTCAGGTGTTTGGTTGAGGGCAGAGAGAATGACTGACTGACACACGAGGAAGAGAATGTAGCTGCAGTTAGGCATAGATTGGTGGGTTCTGTTCCAATCCCAGATATCCTGCCTCAGAATCTAGCCTGAGAAGCAGACACTTAGACAATTCTCCTGAATGGTCCCCATCCGGCAGGTCTCCTGGTGGCTACTTGGGAACCACTGATGTAGTGGTTCATGCAGGGATAGATGTCTGGTTCCCCGGGGGTCAGTTTTAAGTCCACTGCCCTGGCCTAAGGTGAGACACTTCACTGGGTGGGCTTCAGCTTCCTGACCATCATGAGTCTTTGCACACGAGAATGAGGCCCCTTGTCAATCTGAGTCTTTTCTGCTTCCGACAGTGGTGTGACAATCACAACTGTATATGTCAGCACATTCCAAGTTGTTAATCTCTGTTTTGCTCTCTGGCTTTTTTTCCCAGTGACTCTCTAATTAGTACTTTCTTTCTGAGCCATCGCGAGCACTTCATCGACAGTGCCTCATTCATGATTCCGCAGTCTCCCATCCATTCCCCCATCACTTCTCTTGACATCTGATCAAAGCCTTTCCTTTCAGAGTTGCATGAATGTAGTTCTATTTGCTTTACTTTATGAATTCACACACTTCCTCCAGCCTTCCCATGAATTCTTTCAATCGCTTACTCATCCATTCATATATCCATTTTTCCATTAATGCCAGGTACCCCGTGGGTCAGCCGTGACACTGAAGACTGGGACACGAAGCATCCAGTCATGGTCCATGCCTGGTTGTCTGCCTGAGCACAAGGCACTGTGAACTGGAAGAGGCCAAAGCATCTACAAGATGAGGGTCCTTGGCTCACACCCCGATTCTTCCAAAGGGCACAACATGACCGTGGAGGATGCGATGATTTCCTAGGAATCTCACAAGAAAGGTAAAATTGTCAAGCCGTGGAAGGAGAACAAAAACTATCTGCATCCCCTCCTTCATCTGCTGTGAATGGAAGCCAGGAGCTCAGAAGTCGCCCAAAGACTGACCTGAAGATGATCAAGAGGAAAGAAGGATGTCTCCATCCAATGGGCACGGTGGGTATCAGAGCTGGGTGAGGACAGATAATGAGGAGTTCTCTGAGGAATCAGGGAAGGATAGTTAAGGGTACAGGGCAGCGTGTGTGAAGAAAAGAGGAATGGAATTGTAGGGCATCTAGGGATTCCGAGTAGTTCAATAGTTGAGGGCAGGGTGGACCTGGAGGCTGGTGGGGAAAGCCAGACCATGTTCCAGGGCCCTGAGTCTGCAAAGCTCAGGGCAGTGTCCAGCTATAGCAAGATCTTATCCAGAGGACCCATGAGACTGGACCTCTTGTTCTTCTGGGAGGGACACACAAGGGAACAGAGACCAGGTGCAAGCAGCAGTCCTGGTGACAAAGGAACATGATGAGACGAGGCAGCCAGGTGAGAGAGAAATCCAGCAGGGTGTTCAGAACTCCTGCTTGAGAGACCAGATGGACCGGGACCCTGCAAATTGGAACAAGGCATCCAGGACAAGGAAAAGCCTTACAGAGAGTGGGGAGGGATGGGGCATCAGGAGTGCAGTTCCATGGATGTCAGCACAGGACAAATGCCCACAAGAGAGGTGGTCGGCAAAAGTAGGAAGACGCTGGCATCAGTCAACAGGACAAGAACATCCCAGCAGGGAAGAGACTTGAGTCCTACAGCAAATGCAACAGCGCCCTGACTGTAATTCCTTTGGAAAGATGCCCAGGAGTGCGTTGAAGGCCAAGCGCAGCCCTGAGCAAGTCCCCCACATCAAACATCGGGGGGTTAAATTTTACCAAGACACATTTAAGAGTTATTCTCCTAAATTTGGGAGTCTGCTCTTTTTTTTTAAATTAACTCTTTCATCACTAAAAGCAAACAAAAAACTACAACAACAAACCTTGGAATCATCATTCTTGCCTTATAAATTATTGCTAAAAAAATGAAGTCCTCCATAATGTGCCTGCACAAGGAACATACTCACTTCCCCTGTGCTCCACCAGGGGTCTGCAAGATAACTGTGTAGACAGTGCATTTACTACTGGATAAGGGGTCCCTGTGGACACCCTACGGGGACAGAGCCTCCCACATACCGCCTCAGGCAGCACGGCTCTCCATCACCGCAGTCCTGCATTCTGACTCCAATCGCCCACATTTCATCCCTGCTGCTGAAATGTTGTGGCAGGAATAACCATATTCCTGAGAAAGCACCATGTTCTGCCATAAAGGCAGATAAATATGAGATTAAATTAAAAGTTGAGCACCCGGTTTGGTCTTTGTGGCTAATTTATGAGCCCGGCCCTCATGGCCCTTTAGAGCACTTGGACTGTAACGGATGCCTCTGTCCCCAGAGGTGCCCATTCACGTCAGGTCCCCGCTCAGTCACCGGCAGGGCCCCCACCATGGACACGGTGACTTATCTCAAGACTGCAACACAGTCCCCGCACGCAGCGGCACCGTATAACTCAGCCTGTAACAATGCCTTCCTCCCAGGTCCAAGTTCAGCCTCTTCTCTGATTCAGCCACTACAAGAAAGAGACATTTTATGATTTGGAAACGCCAAGTGTTTGGTTCTTCCAGGGCCTCTGTCAATCATTCTGCAGAGTCCTCCCCAGAGATGCTCCTCTGTGTTGACCCCGCCCCCAAGGTCAAGGGCGCATCTCCTCCTTCTGAGAGGAGTTTCGCCTCACATCAGTCAATCGCGAGGTCTTCGATGAGCCATCCAGGCTCCTGTGCATGCGTTGGGAGGTATTCCAATGCGCTGCCTGCTCTGCACAACACAAGCCTAGAAGGGTGCACTTTCTAGACGTGATTATTGTGAATGAGGAGGACAGTGTCTGAACCCCACTCATCAGCAGGCCCTGCCTTCCTCTCCCATAGTTCCTCATGCATAAGGCTGCATCTCACCCTCCAGGTAACCCTCTCGGTGCTGGTGCAGATCACAGCTTGCTGGAGCTTTCAAGGAGAGAAGGCAGCCCAGAGGGATGTGAGCCCTGGCTCCGAGTCCACACGCAGCGCTTCCCGTTTTAACTTCAAATTAACACTGACCAAGTACACAGAGAAATGCAAGAGCTCCAGGCTGCGCCTCTTTGATCCTCACAAACAGCACGGATCAATTAGGGGCTCCCTTGGGACACCTTCCAGGCACTGCACACAGGGGTGCTTCCGGTCCTGACCTGTGTGGCTCTATATGTCCTGGCATGGGGCTTTAGAGAGATGTCCTTGCTCAGTGTGTATGTACAGGTCCCACTTTGCTAGGTTGTACATGGAGATTCATGTATATAGGGCTGCACCACGCATGTGCCCAAGGACTCTTGAATTCGCGTTGGCAGGTAGTGGTCTGCGGCGGCACTAGTACCTCTCCACGTACTTATTGCTCCGCTGCCAGTGAGTAGCTGAGTGGGTCCCAGACTCTTGCAACTGTAAAGAGCAGCGCTGAGAACCACCAGCCCGCCATTCACGGTGCAGCTGCGCCGACTCTCTGTAAGAAGACGCACAGTTCTTGGGAGCTGACGTTCAGTGCCTGCTGCAAGAGTTCTCAAGGTTGCCCCAAGTTCAACACAGGCTCCCAGGCTGCAAACGACTCTGGCATTTCCCAGAGAGGTGCCTGCCCCCCCACTGGCCCTCCCCTTAGTGGAAACAAAACAGGGTGCGGAGGATCTGAAAAGGCAGAGTGCCGCAGATGTTATGGTGACTGTGGGTAAGCTCCTCCCTCAGACCTCGTTCCTCTCTGTGGTGTGAATCAGACATTTAAATGAGGTCATATTCCCTGAACAAAGGCAAGAAAGTCAAAGCAAAGCCATTAGTGTGAAGTCAGCAGCTCTTGCCATGGTCAGCTCCACACTCTTGCATCCCCCCACCTGAGGCTCCCAGCCCAGCCTGGGGGCTGCCTGTAGTGCAAAGACAGAGGAACTGTAGGCAGGTCTAATGGAAGTGTCCTCAGACCTGTGGTCATAGCTGTGAAGATGCCATTGGCCAAAGCCACCCTCCTGGTTGAGTCGGGGCAGAGCTTTGTCCTGCCCACAACACAAGGTCATGTCAGGAATGAATAGCAGAGGGTGTGTCTAGGGGGGTAGGGGCAGAATGGGGCCATTTCTCCTCCTGCCACAGCCCCGCTGGTCTGGTGGAGAGGGGGCTGCTCACTGCAGACTACACGCAGCTGCATGACTGACACGCAGACCCCTGCCCCAGCTAGCAGGCTGGGGTGTGGCTCCGTGGCAGAGCATTTACCCACCATGTGCGAGGCCCTGGGTTCCATGCCCAGCACTGCAAAACTCAAGATGGATCAGAGACCTAGAAATTAAACCAGAAACTTTGCAATTACTCGAAGAAAATAAGACCAACTGTCCAACATATAGGCACTAGAGACTTCTAGTGTAGACTTTCTCGGCAAGACCCCTAAAGCTCAGGAAATAAAATTGAGGATCAATAAATGGGATGCTATCAAATTAAAAAGCTTCTGTGCAGCACAGAATACAACCAAGAGTTTTAAGAGAAAGCCTACAGATTGGGAGAAAAATCTTTGCCAGCTACTCCTCTGTTAGAGGACTAATATCTAAAATGTATAAAGAATTAAAAAATGCTTAACACCAAAAATATAACTCAATTTAAAAAAGGGTCTATTGAATTCAATAGACACTTCTCAAAAGAAAAAATGTAAATGGACAACAAATAAATGTTCAATGTCATTAGCAGTCAGGAAAATTCAAGTCAAAACTACCCTAAGATTCCATCTAACTCCAGTTAAAATGGTGATCAATTAGGAATACAAACAATAATAAATGCTGACGAGGATGTGGGGCAACAGGAACTCTTCTACATGGTTGGTGGGATTGCAAATTAGTACAACTGCTATGGAGATCAGTATGGAGGTTCCTGAGAAGACTAGAAATAGAACCACCACATGACCCAGCTATACCACTCCTCAGTATCTTTCCAAAAGAATTAAAGTCAGAATACTATAGAGATATATGCACACCCATGTTTATAGCAGCACAGTTCACAATATCCAACTTATGGAATCAACCTAGGTGTCCATCAACAGACAAATGGATAATGAAAAGGTGGTCTATACACACAGTGGAATTCTACTCAGCCATAAAGAAGAACAAAGTTATGTCATTTGCAGGAAAATGGATGGAACTAGAGAATATTAAGCTAAGTGAGATCAGTCAGTCTCAGGAAAAAAATGAGGACTGAGGAAGGGAACAAGTTCAAATAAGGTCACGTCCATACATGAGGTTGTCACTACCAGTCTCACTAACATGTATGGGGCCGGAGGAAGGGGGAGTGGGGTAGGATACTGAGGGAAATACACCAAATGATGTGTGCCTGTATGTTTGTATCCCTTTAAATCTCACCATGATGTATAATTACAATGCACCAATAAAGTATTTAACAAAACATAAAATAATAAGAATCCCCACTGGGGAGAGAGATGAAGAAGGGGCGTGGCTGGGGGGGGCGTGCAACAGGCAGGAAGAACACAATTGCCCAGGGCTCACAGGTGCAGAAGGCCCTCTGAGACCCAGGAGGGAGCATGTTGAGGAAAACGCATCCCTCTTTAAAAATCACACACCTGACTTGATTTGCATTTCTATAGTGTGTTTCATCCCCGGACATCAAAGTTCCCACTCACCATCTCTCCTGTGGGGTTCAAATGGAAAATGTCAAATCACAGTTTTCTTTCACATCTAATTAGGGGAGCTTAATATAAGGGTTGCCTGGACTGAAAGCAAGCAGGCCCTTCTGTTCCTGGCCTGCTCCTGAGGGGCACAGCTGCAGGATACCTCCAGGCACATTCAAAGGCAAAGCAAGATCCCAGCACCATGTTGATAGAGCACCGGGTCTGCACACCACTGCCAGCTCATTAGAACTTCAGGAGAGCCACACAGGGGGCTGGTTATGCTCTGCACATTGCCGAGATGGAAGAAGGGGTGGCTTGCTGTGCCGTGTCATCGATCCTGGAGCCTTGTAGACATGTGGGCCTTCTGCCAACGTTGGGATGGATGGGACTATAGCACAGAGTCCCGCTGCACACCCAAGGAGATGAGGGATCAAGGATGTGGCATTGGTTGAGCACTGCTGCCTGTTTTCATTGGGGATCGTAGCCTTCATTTAAAACTGAGTATCTTTCTTTCAAGTCTGGCTGGATCAATCTCATCATGCAGATAAGTCAACAGAGGCCAAGAGGCTGACTCGCTTGAAGAAGGCGACACGGCCATCAGTGCACATCCGTCCCCGCAACCAGCTGTTCCCAGCAGCTGAGACCAGGTGAATCTGTGAGTTCTATCAGCCCATGTGGCCACCACGTGGGCATCTGGCTGCCACATGATGCTTATCTGTGTTCCCAAATTGCCCCATAGGAGCAAGAAGATCGGGGCTGCTCCAGAGGAGGAAAACGAATTGGAGTTTGCTGTGAACATCCAAGAGGGTCACATGGAAGGTGACACAGGGAAGGAGGGAAGAATCTACTTACCCCAGACTTTAGGCAGGCTTGCCCTCTACAGCGGCATCACCTGCCAAGACACATGCCCTGGTGGCCTCTGGATGTGATCCGCAGCTGTGCAGAGGCTGTAGAACTCCCCTCCTGCCAGGTAGCCAAACAGAATAAATTCACCCACGAGCAGGCAGGCTGCTGTCTGTGTTGGACAGGGGTATGAGAACCCTCTTGTCACTACGGCCAGGGATGCTGAGGCTGCTCCCAGTCCGAGCTCCCCTGGGAGGCGTCCCTCTTATCTAGGGACAGTATGGTGGTCCCACAGACAACCTGTGGTCTGAGAGTGACCAACACTGTTTTAGTCTGTCCAGACTGCTATAAAAAGATAGCATATGCTGGGTATCTTATGAATGGCAAAAGTATATTTCTCACAGTGATAAATTCTGGGGACTGGAAGTCTGTTGGATTGCCAGCATAGATGTATTCTGGTGAGAGTCCCCTTACAGCCTGCAGGGAATCAACACCTCACTGTGTGGCTACATGTGGTGACAGAGCTCTCAAGTCCCCTTTCATAAGGACACTAATCTCATTCTCAAGGGCTCCATCCCCATAACACGATCACCTTCCAAAGGCTCCATGTCCTAAAAAAATCACTTGGGGGTTAGGGTTTTAACACCCGAATTTTAGAAGGACAGAAACACTCCAACCGTTGTAGCATCCAGAGAGAGGGTGCCTGGTCCTTGAGGAGTTCCACCTTGGGGACAAGGATCCGTATGTCCACTTGGCCTGCTACACCCCCATGGAAAATACTGGAATGTCTCTGGTCCCTGATGCCAAATGATTCCTGGACATGTGACCTCTTGGTGTGTAACCTAAGGATGAAGAGCAAGGTCAAGGGTCAGATCCAGAGTCCTGGTTTCCCCAGAAGACCAGGGAAGAGAAAGCTGACCTCACAGCAACAGAAGCTCTTGGTCACTCAGCACTATGGCAAGGACTGTAGAGTTAACTTTTGACAGTGACTTACCTCTTCTGAGCCAAAATTGTCCTGTACTATCATTGGGTTGATTGCTCAACTTCCCACGAAAATGCTTGTGGATGCACAAGAGAAAAACAAGAGTTGGAAATCAATACCGCTGAAAACTAAGGTAGACATTTACATGCTTGCTAATAGGAGTTTGAGAGGAATTCCTATTAACTGCGGGACCCAGGAACCAGTTTATATTTATGCAAAAACTCATGGCTTCTGCTTGTCTTGCTCTAGAAATAGGGTGACCTCAGCCATATGGGAAGGGAGAAACAATGTTCCCCTTCTTGCAGGTCTATCCTGTGGTCTGATACAGGGCAGGCACATGTGGGAGTGGTCCTGTCATTTTAGCCGTGCTTCTGTGGTGGGCAAGTTCTGTTCCCACATCCCCATACCCAGCTACTACCTGAGGATACCCATGGAAGGATGTGGACCCCCAATAAATCACTCTGCAGGAAGCCTCCGCAATGAGGACCTCTAGGGGGAAATATGGACAGAAAGACCACAGAAAGCACAGACCACAGAAAGACTGCAGATTTTCACATATTGCAAGAGTTTGATGTGATAGAGAACCAGACAATGGACAGTGAAATAACTCCATATTCAAACATACATACATATATACATACATACATACATACATAATCCATGCACCCAGACATCCATCCATCATCCATCCACCAATCCACATCCAACCATCCATCAATCCATCATCCATGCATCCATCCATCCACTCATTTATCCAGTGAGCAGTTTCAATTCATGTCTCATGAATCTCTAAGACAGACACTCTTCTTAGCAGTTGAGTTATGACAGAACAAACAAACTGAAATTTCTCTACTCTTAGAACCTACATTTCAGTGTGGATAATATAAGAAATACACAAGGAAATAAGTAAAATATGAAGGATAATCGATGGATGAGAAGCTACTAAAGGATAAAAGAAATTAGGTGTAGGTAGAGTGCCTGGGGACAGGATCCAGATTAATTTAACAGGGCAGTCAGTGAGGAAATACTGAGAAAATGGGGGAGTTGAGGGAGAGAGGGTGAGGGAGGGCAGAGAAGGTGGAGGCTATCGCAAGCACTGGTATTCTGATTCAGTGCCTAGCAAGGGACAGCAAGGAAACAAGGATGACCAGGGCAGAGAAAGCCGGGAGAGATGTGGACAGGAAATTAAGAGAGAAAGAAGATGGGTGGGGGATACCCAACCTTGAAGCAGACATCTGACACAATAGAAAAGGAGTCCAGATAGGATCTATTGGAGTGATCCAGGGTGGACATGAGGGTGCTTAGATCAGGTTGGGTCAATGTGGGGTGGGAAAAGGCTGAACAACCCTTTTTTAATGTTGCAGAAATAACCAACAGGATTTGGTGTCCAATCAGTAGGGAGGTGAGAGAGAAGCAATGCTTGTGAGAGCAAGGAGGGCTGCCACATGTGCCTGAGCCCTTGTAAGGATGTTGTTATAGTTTGGATTCAAAATGTCCCCCCAGGGCCGGGCGTGGTGGCGCACGCTTGTAATCCCAGTACTTTGGGAGGTGGAGACTGGAGGATCCGGGTTCGCGG